>DVQH01001486.1:0-12627 GCA_018231625.1 Papilio phestus | reverse complement strand
AGTCATAAATCTAAATACAGCGAATGGTATTTTTAAAACACTTCAATATTGTGTTTATTCTCAAGCGTGATTTCATTGTTTATCTTAAGCATAACTTTTTGTGAATATTAAAATGTTCAGACAAGAAAAATGAACAAAAAATAATTAATGTTACAAACACAAGGGAATAATTAGACTGTCCGCTGCTAAACGGGCCCCACCCGAGTGGGAGACGGGGCGGCATGAGACGGGGTGTAGGGGGGCAAGGGGGAACGTAATTGGGACTTTTTCTTTGGACTTTAGCCTTTTGTTTTGCAAAGCGACTTCTTTCTTGCCCCGCGACAGAATCGATGGAGGACGAAATGAGCTGCCTTTGATTCCGCACAGGTTATTGAACGAAATAACTAGAGGTTACTGTATTTTTTATTAATTAACAACCTTAATGTATTTAAGTAAACGTATATTTTATCTTTAACTGAATAGAGTTCACTAGATTTTTTCGTGATTGGCTTCATAAACTTGACCTTAATCTATTTGGTTAAGAGACTTATATATTTAGTTACACATTTTTGTCTATTTAGAGGTAGATAGAGAGGATAATCATCTTTAATAAGCTAACATGAAAAAACAAAATTATTCTTCACAGCTATTTATAGAGGAAAAAATTATGTTACTTATAGAGATGACAAAATTACGTAATACTAGGTTACGTTTTCTTTAACACTGGTACATTTCAGCTTTATTTTTTTAGTAAATTTTAACTAAAGCCAGGGTTAATTATAATTACACATGCCCATTGCAACCCTTAACTGGGATATGGAGGCTTTATTTCCATTGTCTCACACACATAAAATATTTCTCGTGAATCCACACGGGCTCAATTTAGACGACCTGATCTAATTAACAAATGCCAATTTAGTGAGCCGACTTGGACTAATGGAATACAAAGAGTCGCTCATCCTATACATTTTTTAAATAGTAAAAGAATTTTATGTGCCAGTTTTTTTTTACTTGAATGAATAGAGAGGTTATTCATATGTTATTATGTATTTATTTTTATCGTAATTTTTAACAATTCTTATTGAAATTCATTATGTCAAAATTATAAACCACTTATCAGACTATTTCCTTCACATTCCAAGTATTTGTGTCGAAGTGTCTTATGCTATTTTCGGAAAGTAATGACGTACAAAAGTATATGTCTTATTGCTTGTAATTCATCCACATTCGCCGTTCTTTTGTTTTATCAGTTGAGTCCTTGACAAAAGTAATTTCAGATTGCTGTTAATTGTCGACATTGTTGTCAATTTTTATTTGCTCGTTCTATAAATAAAGTTGAAATGTTTTCGTATTTCATTATCAACAATTAAAACGTCACGGAAATAAGCGAATGAAATTAATGAACGTGCGTTGTGAATCTTTGCCCTTTATAAAGAATTACATTAAAATTCTTGTACAAGTTTAAATTGGTTGGGTAGTTTTGATTATGCTAATTATTTTTTTAATTTAAACATTGTTCTAGTTTTACATCTCGTAAGTTTTAAGAATTGTTTTAAAAAATTAGAGCAATTATTTTGTTACATTTAGTTATTAGTGAGACAAGAAAAAAAATACAAAAAGAAAAAAATAATGCATCTCCATATATGCTCTTGTCCTAGTTCTCAATACCTCTTTTGTTGGAGATATTTTAATTAAAGTTTAGGCTGGGGTATTACGGGCGTTTTTCAATTTATTGATTGTACAGAGACCACATGATTAGAAACTTTTACTCAGTACTTTAATATTATTTGGCTGGTAACCATGATTTCTATTTTTTTCTAAATTTGCTGATTCTAAATGCGACTGTTCAACATAAAATCTACGTAAATCGAGTTTTGTGTCCACGTCAATGTTCGTATATTGAAACATTGTTAATATTGTAGATAAGTTAGTTGTTTTTCCTCGTACCCTTGCTTTTTGGTGGACAAAATGGCGGATTTACCAATGGCCTCATGACACGCGACACACAATCCATTATGGCTGTTTCACGTGATGGAAGTGACAGCGACAATTTCGGACACCAATGTGGTCAACATTATAATTAAAATTTGTTACTTTGTATAGAGGTATATTTAGGTTATAAAGGCTATTGTTACGAATACATGCACTGTGTATTTTCTAGGTACACATGTGTACAAAATTTACTATTGATTTGTAGAAAACTTCTACTGCTGTGACCGTCGAGTAAAAGTCGTCGTTTTGTAGATTTCATAATGTTTAACGTGTAAAGTACAATTGTTGAGTTGTGTCTTGCAAAACTTTTATAATTTTATTGTACTTTGTTAAGAAAAAATATATACAACATGTTTTCGTAAATGTCCGGCAACTTAGGGTTATAATAGCGACCGATAGTTTAAGCACCCTAATATTTAATTGTGTAAAACGTCAGAGAAACCACCCTTATTCCCTGTTACCCTAGTAACTCGGTCACCGTTATACCATATTACGTGACATGTGACCACTGTACGTAAATCCCATAGACAATGTTTTCGACGTCATTTAAAAAAATAATAAAAAAGCTTGGGATTTTCGTTCTGTTTACGAATCGAGGTCGCGCGTGCTGTATCGTCTCTCAACGGGTTTTACACGAATTCAACGTGTTTTTGCTTCGGCTTTAATTTCATTGTGATATTGTTTTGTTTCGTGTTGTCGAAATTGAAGTTTTTAGTTGTTTAGTGTAGTGTTAAGTGATGAGGTATTACAACCGGATTTTGGACAGGACGCTGTTATATTATGTTACTGTTATATTAAAATATGATTTTAAATGAAATTAAATCAAAACTGCTTTGAAATAAAACACTGGAATCGCACCTTTGTGATTTAAATCTAATTTTGTCCGTAATTACCTCATGTGAAATGCGGATACTGGTAATTATCTACCCTGGAGGTAACTAACAGTATTTAATTATTTTTGTCTAATTAATTTTATGTAATGTTTCGACAATTGCGGATATTCGATTCGAAGTTAACCTATGAAATGTTCAAGGGTGCAATTTAAGCCCTTTTTTTAATCGTTTGTTTAAATATATGGATGAGAAAGGAGTAATCAAATGGATTGAAGGTAATTAGGGTGGCGGACACAATATTTTTGGCGGTAGATTACATCGATAAATAGTGCGTTGAATTACCACAGAAATTATTGACGAAATATAACGCAGGTGTACTCTAATTTTCTGTAAAAAGCCCACAAGCTTTTTAGGTAAAAATCCTATAATCCTTGCAAAAATAAACTTTAACACTTAACGTAATGCATCATGTATTATTTATAATTTTCAAATTGACTTAGTGGTTAGAATACTTTACTTTTTTGAAAAATTTCAAAGTTGTTTATAAACAAACTGTTTTCGTATTCCTATTGCCTAATGGACTTCAAAAGTTTTCTAATGTTTTCTTCTCAAGCAAAATTAGTTGTAATTGTCATTAATAATGTTTTTTTGTAACAAATATAATTATTGCGGTAGTAAAAATACAACGTACTATAGAATAATTTTCATTCAAAATGAAGTTACGAAAAATATTAAACGGGCTTCAAAAGCATCTCAGCAATGAGCCAGCGACGAAAAAATCGATATTTAATTAGTACTTAAAGGTACTACACAAAAGTTGGAGCACTCAAACACACGCACACACAAGCGATCACGCACACGAAGTTGATACGCACACAAAGACAATTGTAACCGTGTTATCTATGTAATAGTACACCCTTGCAGTTTTTCGCCTAGGTCCCTGTCTAGGTCTGTAACGAACCTAGGGAATAGGGTGCGCCTAGATAAAAGTACGGTCAGCACGTACAATTCGATTTAAATAATTGAAATTAAAATTACAGTTAATTTTTAAAAAGTGATGTTATAATAGCAATTATCGTAAATGTAGATGAAGTGTAAACTATTGGAATGTTATAATATTTCGTTACATCATTTAGTGACTGGTTTTTCTTATCGTATATTGCCAAAATAATTTGTTTACCATATGTAGATAAATAAAAACTTGTAGATAAATCGTGTCATTCGTGTATTTTCAAATATTAATCCAGAATATTAAAGAATGAAATTGTAATCGAGCTTTTTTGAACTTTAAGTGAAAATAAGCTTTGACAGCTTGTTTTCACTATAAATATGATAAGTATGATTTTTTATGGTCAATGACATCACATTTTGTTCTACATATATCTTAAAACCTCGCAAAACTATTAATGATTCAATAATGACTTAATGAGGAATCATTTGGTTGTTTTGCTGACTCTACTTTAACCGAACCCTCTCTACCAACGATTTGTTTTAGAGGTCATCGCCCTCTCTCTGTCCCTTTTTATCACTATGCTACGCACATTTTGCCTCTCTTTCGCACATGGATGGGGAAACACGCCTACGGAACTCTGTAAAGGAAGGCCTTTGATTTTTTCCACTGAAAAAAAAACCGGAAGTCCGTATTTGGGAGACATTTTGTAAAAAAAAATATTGGGTTTTTTTCATGTGCATTCGTTTCGTTCCAGAAATACAGATTTTTATTAAAGGTCGAATTAAAATCTATTCCATTTATTTAAAAACTAGCTGTTTCCGTGCGGCTTCATCCGCGTGAAATTATAAAAACTTTATTTTATTGTTTACGTTTGTCAAATTCATATGCTTAAATGACAGCGAAGTCCTTTGACATTTGATAACAATTATCGTTACCATAATAACTTTGCTTCCTTTATGTTGGCAGTCCTTTATGTTGGCAGCTTGTAGTTTATGGTCCCTTTCCTACATATTTTTTTTAATTCATTTACCCCCTAAGCTTAATAACGTGAAAATATATAGCCTTAACGTGTTGTAAGTGTAGGGCTTTTTATTAAAGAAATTATTATTCAATAACATGCTGTTATTGCTGACATCCTACGCTAAAGTAGTGTGTTTACGCTTTATTGTATTAGTACAGACAACGTCGTTTTCAGAGCTGTCAAGTATGTCGCTCTACCATTGGGAAAAGTCGATAGATTGTGGATTTTTATAATATCTTAACATCATACTTTATACATTTCTATCACTCTATATTCATTGCAAATTAATGTTTAAAGTTTTTATTTATTTTGTCATCATCTTCTCTATATAATAACCCAAATATACACCAATTAAGAGAACTAGAAATAAGGTCATACCAAAAAATGTTGTCGCACTGACTTTTGTAAATGGAAAAAATGTAAACAGCCGCATTTTGTGTCTAATTGATTTTCATTACTTTGCTGCTGCTGATTGCGATTTCTAGAGGTGAAGTTTCCGAACTAGTAATAGTAAACTAGTCTTAGCTTTACCATCAAAAGCCCCGTTCACGTCGCAACCAAGCAAAAGCTGTCATTTGGAAACAATCGCCTATCCGTTTATATAGATCAGTGTGAAGAAATTATGCATCCATAAACTAAAAATGCCGTTCCTAATAATCTTAATTTGAACAATCTCTTAATTTTTTTTAATTTCAAATATTTAAATGTCATAATTTTATTGTATTTTTTTAATTACTATCTTAGAGGAACATTAATGAGTACAAAACGCACGGAAAAGATCGTTACAAGTTCACGAACGAAAAGTTACAGACGAAAAAGTTTTGAATCGTTTAAGACACTGGCCACTTAAAAAGGGAAAGTCGACGGGTTTCTTTCAAGAAATAAAAAAAAGTGCTTTATAAAGGGATCTTTGACGTAGGTCAGTGACCTAGCCGTCATTCATTCCAATTTCAAACTTGGAATTCCGAGCGAAGAAGCCAAACGTGCCTTACGCACACGCACACAAATTGGGGCTTTAATTTGTATTTATGTGGGACACGCACACATTGAAATGGGTCGGCACACTGCGTAAAGGCTCTTACACACGGCGCCTGCGTTTCGTTCAGACGAACTCAAATATTTTTAATGTCTCATTTATGTATAATTTGTACAGGTGTATTTTATGTAGAATTAAGTATTAGACAAAAAATTCTAACCTGAGCCGAGGTAAGTTATTTCAATATAATTGAATGTACGCTTCATCCGAACGTATGTTCAACGTTTTTGCTATTTTGTAATTATTTCAAAAGGCATGAAGGTATATTTGTTAGGGCTAATTAAAATGCATTTGAATGAAAACGCAATGTGTTAGTGCCTTTCAAATGTTTGAAAAAACGAATGTATTGCATACGAAAGCTGTTTTTTGCTTTTGTATATCGTGGAATAATAAACGATATCTATAATAGATTAAAATACTTTGAACAAAACAGAAAACTATGGAATAAAAAAGGCGATTACATTGCTTTTGACAAGACTGAATTTAAAAAAAAACTTGAATAAAACCTCTTTCCACAAAATAGTGGCAGCAGTGGTCGACGACTTGAATAAAAAAGAACGTATTCGAATAAAGAATCGAATGACAAATCGAACGCCTCGAAGTGGCACGCATACAGACGCACCGTGTCCGCACACACACAAAGATTGCTTGGGGTAGGTTAGGGACGGAATTGGGGGACCGCCGCCAAATCATTCTTGGGTTAGGTCCGGGATAATATAGTGAGTACTGCACAAATTGGCTCCTAATTTAATAAATTAAGATTTTACATAAATCGAATTTGTGGTGATGATATTTTTTTTTGTTTGAACGATGTAGCCAGTGTCATTCATCGATATAGATTTTTTTTTGTACTAGTTGGTAATACAAAGTTTGTCCCCATTAGAAGTAAGAATGGAGTCGTAAATATCGTCAAACTTATCTTTATATGTAGTTAATTTGTTTTAGTAGCTATAACAAATTGAATAGTCGTAAAGGATCTGTCCCCATTCACAGTTCACTTACCTATACGATTTCATTCTTAGCTCGTATTTGGATGTGAACGCACCAGCATTTATACAACTTAGCGGTACCTACTGGATGAAGAAAAAAACGTCACTAATACCGGTTTACGCCGGTTAAGGGGAACAAGGTTGGACGTTTTAGCATTAGTTGGCATTGCAAGTTTAAGTGGGTTCGACTCCGCGAAGGTTGTAATGCTAATCGACGTCTAAAATAACGGCATAGCAAATTGTACCACTTTAATACCATAATAGGCAATTCTTTTAAACAAAAAATAACTCAATGAGATAAAATCAGGTCAAAATACATTTGAGATTTATAAAGGAATTGAAATTTGTGATGAAGTTTTGTATGGTATTTTTTAAAATAAAACCACTTTGGTTGTTAAATTTGGAAATTTTAGTGAAAATTTAAATCTTTTACAGAATATTTTTATTATCAAACTCATCTTAATAATGTAAGATCGCGTCTTTGGTTAAAAGCAACTTGTAATTGAAATAAACGGGACGTGAAAAACGAGTTGAGCGGCTTGCGAAACAAAAAAAAAATAGGCACTGACATCATATCCCTATTCCCACAGTACACGGTGAGGCGAGGTCGGGTATCAACTGACGCGATCGAGTGAACGAACTTTCGGAGTTTGCAAAAAAAAAATTAAAAAAAATTCACCATCGGCCAATGCACCGCGAGATCAGTACGCGGTGCGGCTGCCTGAGTTAGCTCGCAAAAAACACTGAGGTTAATGACCTCGCGGCGTGTCCTTCGGCAGCGAGGATGTGTGAGTGAGTGCGTAACACGTACATACTAACGACGTTCGCATTTTTCGTGCGCGCATTCGCGACGTGTTAGTGTGCGTGACGTGCGCGCTCGACGGACGTGTTAGCACGCTGTTTACGCAAAAAAATGTGCGTCGTTTGCCCCCGTGTGCGTGACGCGGACGATCTGAGAGTGCGTTAACACGTTCTTCACGCAAAAAAATGTGCGTAAAGCGTGTTTGTGTGCGTATTGCGTGCACGGGTTACGCATTTTGCTCTTAATTTTGTCATTAGGCAGACGTCGCGGTCGAAATCGCCGGCACCGCGGCTCTGATTGCCGTTGTTTTTGTGGCGCGCTTCCATTTTCAAAACTATGCCCCGTGAAAGCTGTAATTCTATTTAATGGCGTCTTTTTAGACGTGCTCAGTAATTTGTTTTCGCTTCTCGGACTTCTACAAAGACGCCTCTTGAAATAGAGATGCTTATTAAATTAAGGCGAAGTCGTGTTTGTTACATATTATAATAAAAATAATCCGCTTTACTTTTTGCTCTTCATTTTAAAACTATTAAAAAACATGAATATGACGAAAAGTTACCACTGACAAGTGACCTTTTCTGTTTCACAGATAATAAATCTTTAATTGACAGTTACTTCTTATTTTATCAATTTCGTAATTAAACTAAAGCTTAATTAAGTTTCCATTTGTAGTAGTTATTGAACATCAAAGTGTTTTTGCGTTTAATTTTTTTTATTTAAATAAAGACCATTCTCTGTTAATATTCAGTTTTGTTAAAACTTGCAAATTGACATTTAGCGTGAAATGCTTCACGTTCCATATATCTAAAAATTTCGTTAGAAAGTTTTTTTTTTGTAGATATAACACTGCTTTAGATATCGACTCCTTGTTTTTACTGAGACGTAAATTCTACGAATAACAAAATCAAATCCTTAAAATAATCTTGTTTCAAGAAAGAATGAAGATAATTAAAATATGGCGAAATGTTGTTTTTATAACACAACCATTTGCCTGTTTTTAAGCGGAATCGAGTAAAAGATAGCATTTGTACTCTTCTATTATTTTTAGATTATTTTCTACATTTGTGTCAAATTTCATCGATATCCATAGAGCCGTTTAGGAGATGACTTCTATGTGTCACATCTTAAGTGAATTTGATAGAAACAAATATTGTATCGAGATGGTATGAAGGATAGTGCCGACCCTCCTTACGGATAAGGTCTGGTTAATTATGAGATCAAATAATATCTCACTATTTCCAAGTTTCGCTACTGCTCACCACCTATGATACAAGCGTGAATAAATGCTACAGGCTATACTTTAAGAGTATAAAATATAATACAAAATTGCAACGATAATTTCCATGAGAAATCTTAAGACGGAAATGTCATAAAGTTGGTTGACTTTTGGAGATTTTATCGTTTTTTTAAATTAATTTATTTTTACCTCGAATGAGTCACTATATAAAAGGGCAGTGGATATAAAAACAAGTGAATCATTGTGTAATTGTGTATGTTATGTTGGTTTGTCCTTGAACTCGGAAATACTGCGTATACCTTTAGTTAAGGCGGCAATACACGTTGGTGAAATGGAGTGGTAGTTGTCACATAGCTACTGGAATAATGCGTTCAACACATGATAGATAAATGTCTTCAGGGGTGTATGATAGGTGACGTATGTGAACTTTCCTACCTCCCTCGAGAACCTCCATCAACCACCAGCAGGCCGGTAGTTGGCACCTGAAAGTAACTGGCATACAAGTGTGTCAAGTAATTTAACGACAAATGTATAGACGGGACATCTCAAATTAATACTTTGCAATGTGTTAAATAATCTAGTTTGTCTAAAAAGTTGCTTCTATTCAATATTATGATTACAATTTTTGTGATAGTTCCTTTCTATAAGGTACTCTTACTTTTTTAAGGGGTTATCACAAAGATTCGTGAGTATGTTTTCGTAACGCGGATGACAAAATTTATATTTGAATTGCAACGCCCCTAGCATAAAGTATATCAACAAATCTCATACTCCGTATTCGCGCTAATATTCATAATAGACCCTCTGTACTCAAATGAACAAACATTCAAAATCGCTCTCAAACAACGTATAAAGCAAAACGAACGCTCTTTTTTGAAATCTCGCAAAACCGGATAAAAGCAGAGAAAAATTGAGTAAGGACAAATGATCCAATTGCGTAGAAGCGTCAATTAGAGATAAAGGGCAGCGCACACTCAACAAACACGTGGTGCAAATAAAGGCGCGTTCACATGACGCGACGCTCGGGGCGCGGCTACGTGTTTATAGCTGACGACACGATGCCGGGGACGTGACGACTATTTTAAAAGACGTGTTTATAGCCGACGACACGCAGCTTGTGACGTGACGACCGTGTTAAACTAGTAGTCAACCATTTGCGTCGTGTTATTGATCTTTTATTGAACTTCGAGTGTCGATCGTACGATTTATAGATCGATCGATTATACTGTTGTACACTGTCCACAATATTAATGAGAAAGGACACTATGCCGTTGGTTAAGTTCAAAGTCTTTTTTAAAACAGGTTTTAACGCAGCATCTGATTATGGTAATTTGAACAATGTTTAAGACTTGATGTCGAAGTTTACATATTGGATTTAGCAGCGAATTTTCACTGCCAAAATACTAAAGCTGTTAGAGATAGTAATGTTTTTGTAAAAGTATTTCCGCACTTAAAACTCATAGAAATATTTACTCGGAAACATTTTAACATATCAATTGAATTATTTAAACAAAACCTTGGTTACTTAGTTTAATTGATTCGTAAAATACATGCGTTAGTAACATTTTAACCTGAGTATAATAATTAAATAATGGTTAAAGGGCTTCTCTTTGGTACAATCGATTATGCTTCGAGTTGAAAACAGGAAAACCTTGTAAACTGCACTTTGCTTATCCAATAATGGCACTAAGGGCCACATTTGAGACGCAATTATTAATTAGTTATTCAATAAACACGAAGTTCAATGTTTTGCTATGTTCTCAAATGTTTTGTTAAGTTTTCAGTGTTTATTGTTCACTATGGGTATTGAAGTCACATAGATTAAGTATACTAAATCTATGCTAATAAGAACGAATTACTCAGAGTACGTTACAAAGTCAGGTGCGACAGTAATCATACAAAACATTGTCTCGAAGCCAATTCCAATATTTGAATAAGAAATTTTCTGAGACTTTTCATCATCTGGCCCTATTATTATTATTAACTAGCTTGTCCGCGACTTCGTCCAAGTTGAATCAAAAAAAGAACGTAAATAAACATATTTTTGACTGAAATAATCTGTTACTATGCCAGCATTGTGTAGCAAAGGTTTCAAACATTGTCCACAATGCAACAAGTCCGCCCCTGTCTTTGTACGTACCGACAGCAAAGTAAGCGCTTTGATATGCTGAATTTTTTTTGCGACGAAATTTTTTCGACCAAACGAAAAGCTTTTCCGTGCAATAACAAAAATTCGGACGCACGAATTCGTTCCGAGGCATATAAAAACAAAGCCATGTAATTTTGAATATTGTCTACTTTACGCTTTTGTTCTTTTTGCGCTTTGTCGAAATTTTGCCGACCCTATGAACGTGTATTTTTTCTACGCATATGCTTTTGTAAGGGAAATTTACATGAAAGAATTAATTGAGAAAGAATGAATATGAGATTTGACCGAGGACTACTAAGTCTATATTGCTCAATTACTCAAATATCTAGATGTTATCATTCATTTTTTTTTCTTGAATAACTGGAATTTCAATACGCCTTGTGTAAGTTAAGGTAACGGTAAAGATTTTTTACTTCCGTAATATTGTAATTACAAAGTTTATTATAAATCTATGATTTAAGTCTAAGATATTTTTTTCTCCAAAAATGGCTTTTTCCTTAGGTTCTGGTTTACAGAAAAATATGAATAGTCGAATATCACACTTATTCTTGCACTCTGTTTATAATATTTTTTTCTGAACTACATTATTATTTAAAATTTACCCCAGTTAAATGCACTTTGTTTTTACTGTGTCAGATTTCTATGTTTTATCTGTATTTTTAACATATACACAACTAGTTGAGTAACCGTTTTATGGAAGTCAAAGAAATCTTGATAATATATTTTTTTAAATAAAATTAAAAACAAATTGTTGAAACAAGGAAACGAAATCTTTCGAGATAAAAAGCCATAGCTAACTGGCATATAAAACTAAAACGGTTCTGTTTAAGAAATAAAAAAAAACAATTCAAACATCGCGCCTACGCCGTCCGAAAAAAAGAAGTCGAAAAACTATTCGAACGCCGGCGCGGCCAAAAAAAACAGTTCACGAATCTAACGCGTCCGTCATCAGAAAACGGAACGTTCGTAAAAAAAAACAGATAAAACCGTCGTCATTGTGTACACGAAGTCAGCGGAATTGAGAGGCCCCGCCCGCGCACGCCATTGGAGGGCCCCGCAACTCGAAATTTGAACAAAAACCCCAACCTAGTTCCGCCTTCTAAAATGTTTTTAACGAACCAAAATGGCCGCGACCGCTCTATTTGTTTTGGGCGCTAGACTCTACATTCGGCCCATTGTTCCGCGTTCGACTTCGAATTATAGACGCGGCGTCCCAATTTCTAGTTTTTTTTTAATATCGATGAGTTCTTTTGTGTGTGTGTGTTTTTTTTTTCGTCTATGGTTGTCATTGTCAGCCAGTGACTAGAATTTGTAATGGGGACAAATGCATTTCATCACTGTTATATCGAATGCACTTAAATCAATTTTTTTTTTGTTACCCCGATAGTGTTCGACCAAGTTATTGTTTGGTGCATTTAGGATATTACAAACCTTTGTTTTGTATCATTTTAATCTAAACAATTCAGATAAAGCATTGCAACACTTTAAAAACATTTTTGTAATGAAAGAAAAAAAATAAGCTTATATTTCCCACATGAATCTAAAAGAAGCTAACAAACTATTGACAAATAGTTACTGGCCATAAATATTCACAAAACTAAAGGAGTTGCAGAAATGTATTCCCTAGAGACATATCA
>DVQH01001485.1:0-12627 GCA_018231625.1 Papilio phestus | reverse complement strand
TATCTAAGCATTTTAGTTTATCTTTTATAGTTTTTGTACGGAATTCAACTGAAAAGCAATGTGAGTCCGTCAGACTCACGTCGTATAAAGAAGAGTTAAAGCTAAAACTTAGCTTTAGCTATAATTCAAATCACAACACACGTGCACCCATTTAGACAAACAAACAATGGTTAATGATTGATTAAACTAATCATCAAAAGAGGAAGTTCAAAAGACTAAGTGCACGTGTCTAATGACAATTAGTACTATGTAAATTATGACAATGCCATAAGGGGGTTCAACCATTACTCTTGCAATGATTGTTCGAGGACATACTACGTAACTGCTGGATTAAAAATAGATTTGCCCGACCCACGATTCAACTCTAATCGATTTGATCACAAGTGAAAAGTCTGGTTGAGCTATAAATGATGCTTCCACAAATGATGATGTTGCTGTTGATGATCGAACAAGTATTGCTAGATGACTATATCGAGGTAGCTGTAATTCCACTAGTTAATGGTAGACATTTTGAGTGAAACTCGCACTTTATATATATATTACCTTTTACACTATTATCATTAATTTAAAAACCCACTGCTGCACTGCAATACCGTTGTTTAATATTATGAGGTAATATAAACTTACCCAACGTAAGCAAAAATATTAAAATTAAAGAATGTTGTCATTAAACAATAGAAGGAAAAAATAATGAAAATGGTAGAAATAAACTGTTAATGTGCAAATGACTCAACTTTTATTTTTCCCCAAAATCCCCCAATGTACACCCGACTTTATTATTTGGTTTCTTAATGACTCAAATTTTTAAATATTCGAATTTCATGGTTAATTACCAACTGAAAAAAATTATTTTATTGTCAGAATTAATTTTATTGATTAAAATTACAATAAAAATGTTTTTATGTCAATAACCAATGCAAATCTGTAACAGATAAACAATATAGAAAAATAAATTATATTAAAAGTAACTGCAAATTAAAATTGGTATATGTCGGAAAAATAACACAGTGAATCATTGGTGAAGGCACCGTCGGTTAATGAGCACCATACATTCTTAAAGTGAAGTAAAGGGAAATTAATTGAAGATCAGGGAAAATGATGAACCATTTCGACAAAGTGCACTTTGGCTTGTTGCAACTCAAAAGAGACGAATATGACAGTGTAAGAGTGCGTGTGAGAGATAGAACATTCAGAAGAAGAATTGCTCAAACTACAGGTGATTTTGTTTTCTCATTGGAACAATAACTAGAATTAGGTAAGATCAATTAACAGTTTATCGACTTTTAGCATCAATTGCTAAGCTGCGTTGCAAAACTTGTGTTAATCAAACCTTTTCGATGTTGCAGTTTGCGTTGCTCGAGCATCTGCAAATACAAGTTGTTCGTACAGGGAAAACAAAATGTGAATAATGTATAAAATTTTCAAAAAAGTAAAAACAAACCTGATCACGTAGCTCAGCAAGTTGTCGACTTAGAAACGCAATCATTTTGGTATTGTTTTCTAATGCAATCTGGTAACTCTTCATCTCGCTTTGTTCATTCTCACTGTCGTTTGCCGCCAGTGACATGGCTCGCATTCGTGGAAACCAGTCTAGGTTGCGCTCCTATACATTCACAATTTGTTCATTTAGTCATCGTCAGTTTTTCTAACCAATTATACAGAAAACTCTAATCCAAATTTATTTTTCTTACTATTATAAGATTAATTAAATTAAGATACGCACTATTATAGTTGCGAATAAAACATAAATAAGAAATTCACAAACTACCTGAAAATTTAACTATTTCTAGTTTAAAAGACAAGTGACATGGTAAAGAGCAAACTGGAGCCAATAGTCAAGTTCATGAGCATGATACATTAGTTACGTTCTTTGTGAATTGCTAATTTATGGTTTATTCACAACTCTGCCCATTATACTCATTATATATTGAACATTGATTCTGTGCTTATATAAAAGTCTATCGCAATGGATTTGAGTTTTCAGTGTATTGTACAATTATTACTTACCTTAATCATTGAAGCAACATAACTCTCTGGACCGGTAAACTCGGTTGGATCCTTGACACGGACTAATACAATAAAGTGAAGATAGTGCCACATGTTGTGTTCCGAGCGAACATGTTCTTCAAAACTAACGCTTTTGTTGTCAAAAGCCGAACGTTCAAGTCCTGCAAATTCAAATTCAATTGATTTATTGTAGGATAATATTTGTAGTTTGTTAAAGTAAAACACTTACCGCAAATAAAGCAAGAGTTTTTGAGAATTTCCTCCTTTTGTTGTTTCTCCGATCTCAGATCAGCAAACGTGTCAATGATGACACCAAAAATGAGATTGAGAATGATAATGATGACTATGAAGTAGAAAAGCAGATCAAAGATGACCCGTGGAATAAAGAATGGATCCGAAGAGCTAGGTGACCGAAGTACGTCTCCAATTCCACCACCATTTCGTAATCCATGGTTCAGTGTAGTGATGATACACATGATGAGTGAGTCACACGATCGCTCTCGCACCGATCCACCGTCATCATCACCTTCCTGCTTGCAAGTGCCACTCTCCACTGGAACTTTCTCATTCTCTTCCTTTTTGTTTATGGTGAATGTTTGTTGGCGATTTGCGGATAAACAGCTAAAATTGTTAGCATCACAATACTCGGCTTCAATTTTAGACTTGCTTCGACGATAGAACTGTGCAAAGTAAGATTTGTTCCACAGTAAAATGTTGTAGCTAACACCGATAAAGTACTCCTGATTTGAGTAATTCAAGTTTTCATTGTTTTTATCGGGTTTGTACTTGGAACGCGGTGGCATTCGGTCAAGTGGTGGAACGTTGTCAAAGAAAGAGCTTGCCGACGAGTGTTCCATTGGTTCGAGTTTAAATGTGTCTCCAATCGGTGCTTCGCGTGGGTCCACTTCAAGTAGAAAATCATCGCGAAACATGAGATATCCAACAATTGAGAAGATATAAACCAGGATGAGAGCGAGGATGGCAGTGAGAATAATCGATCGACCGTTGCGAGTTACCGATCGTATCACATTTCGCAACGTTTCCTCCTGGTAGACAACATTCAGAAGCTGCAAAGGATAAACATACATGTTGTAAGTGACAACATGCTGATGATGCAAAAACCTACCAGAACACTGTAGAAAAGTGGATGAAAAAAGAGACCTATCCCGCAAAAGAAGAGATAAGCAATATGATAAAGGAACTCTTTGTCGGTGAGTATTTTCCACTTCTTGTTGAATGTGCCGTGATTTCCCATGATACTGAACAAGTGTATCACTTTGACTATACCGTTGAATACGCCTAAGGTGTTGAGAGTGGGCACAATACCAATGCTGTACAGAAACCGAATGATGGTGAAGAAGATGCAAACGTTGAAAACTCTTCGGCTCGGAACGGCACACATCGATGCCATTGAGAAAAGCATCATAGTCCAAATGCCAGCCGAAAGACGTGGGTTGATCTCTACAAGTTAAACTTTAATTAAAACCAACAACAAACTGAAATGGGTTTATCACTGACCTGTTTGCGCCGTAAAGGGATAAAGACAAGCCACAATTAGATTGATTACCACTGCCAGTTTAAAAGAGAAACTGTTCCACAAAGACATGTGGCGTGAAACCCAGTAAAGTAAAGGTTGTTCTATTGAGACAATATACAATAGTTATATAATTCAAAAATTAAATTTGTTAAATCAAAATGAAACTTACCACGAAGACGTTTTTGCCAATTCATTTCGTTAAAAAGATCGTCGACACGCTCGAAAAATTCAAACACCTTGCTACCTTGTTCGTCACGCTCTGCTGTGTGGTATACCTTCATCTTGGATTCGTTGGTGAGAAATTCACATATTTGCGGCACCGGAAACACGATTTGTTCCATAGTTCGATCGATTCGCACAATCTGAATTAAACTGACATGACAAGAATTGCTCAGTCAAGTAAAATACTCACCTCAATCTGTGCCGTATGAGTCTGGTAGTACTTAAGGGCTTCATGGACTCGTGGATTCAGCATTGTTTCAGCAGATTTACTTGGATTTTTAAGAATATCAGCCAGTTCCTTGTTATGTTGTGCCAGTTGGTGACATAAAATGTATATGTTATGACCAACTTCCTTTGGATCCACCATTTGCAATTGTGGTAAATTGAAATTTTGTTGCGTCGAATTGTTGGCCGCTGCCATTCGCAAAAGATACTCTTGAATTGGTCGTAAACTGTTGACAATGCGATTCTCCGTTAAACCATTTGGCTGGTCTTCTTCCATCTTAACAGAGTCAACCGGTGTGTTGTCAAGTTCAACAGGAAAATTATCTCGATCTAGATACATAGGTTCTACCATTTTCTGATGAAACGCATCGCACGCTACTTCAAGCAATTGCTTTGGTGACATGTTGTACAGGATACGCTCAGCGTTCTCTGAATCGGCACGACTTTCCATAATGGCTAGAAGAAGTTTAGAAGCATTGTTCTTTAGTTCCAACACTAGATCCATGCGTTTTTTCCCAAGCGGATTGATGTCATTTAGAATGAGAGCAATGATAATGTCAATACCGTTAGATTCGTGCATTGCAATGCAATTCTGGTTTTCATGACAAGGCCCTTGACAGTACTCAGTCAATGTTTCTAAGGTTTGATTCACAAGAGCAACATTAGATTCATTAATGTAGAGTCCAAGCAGACCAAGTCCTCCGGTAGTTGAACCACAAATACGATCTAAAAATATCAAAGTTTCGGACACAAGATTGAAATTTGATTTTTGGTTTTGATTACGTAGGAAATTTTGCAATTGTAAATTGTGGTTTTCGCACAAAAGTTGTAGAAATCGCAATATTTGTCGCATTACTGCAATTTCTGAAGGCAATTTGTTTCTCGACGGCACGTTAGATCTTGCTGAATTTCTTTTTGAACTGGGTAAAATGCTAGAGTCACTGCAATCATTGATTTTCATCAACATTGAAGTCGAAATATCTTGGTTGTCGCCCATGTCTTTGTAGAACTCACTGCTATTGACACTAATGGTTGCTTTGATTTCTTGCTGAGCAAATTTGATTTTATCGTAAAAAACTTTGAAAAATTTTTCCGAGTTGTTGCCTTGAGTCAGTTTTTGGTAAATTGATTTTTGGATAGTAGTGTTGCCACCTTCGAGCAAAGCAATGCCTAGTTCAACACTTTCCAAGAAGATGTTATAGTTGGGATTGCTCATGATCAACTCTACCACGAGATTGCTGGCACCTTCGCGGTCTAGATGGCATTGCACCTCTTGCAGAGTCATCTCAGCACGTGGCAGCATGATCGATCCTGGACCATACGAAAGTGCTGTTCCTTTTTGGCTATCGTTTTTATCAGATTTGCCTGATTCCGATTTGGTATCTGAATCACTGGATTTCGACGAGCCTGGCCAAACAGAACGAACAATTGTAGTAACCATAGAAGAAGAGGACTTCACTTGTTTAGCATTTTCACTTTCCTCTTCAGACTTAGTTTCGGAAGCACCCAAAGTAGAATTTGATCCAGGAGTTGGTGGTGACGGTTTTCTATCCATAGTTTCAAGTGTGGATTGTTGACGAATTGCTTTTCGCATATCTTTAACGTTGATTAATTTTTCCTCTTTCTTATGTTTGGTTAAAAATCGAGCCAACAAATCTTTTCGAAGTTCATCGCCCTATTATAAAAAATAAACAACTCCATCTAATATATTAATGAATTACTTACCCGACGATCAAAAGTTTGATCAACCGCCATCATTTCTTTGAGAGTTTGCAACACTTTGGTGCACAGCGGCTCATCTTTTTCCTCCATCAACTTCTCAGTGTGTTTGATCAGTTTGCAAATGAATCCTCCATTTTCGCAGATTTTTCGAGCGGAGGATTGAGTTGAGAAAAGTGCTTCCGGGTGGTAGAACACATCGACTAACACCGAAAGTTCAGCCAACACCAGTGCACTAAGCTGATCTTCCAGAAGTGACACTATGTCTTGGAAAGCGTCGATGATAGAACGATCAGTACGATTGACGCCAAACACGGTGTGCATTGGATTATATGGCATATTGAAGCTTGAATTGAGTGAATTGAGCGATCGTGGCAGTGAGTTTGACTGGGATGAGTCATAGGAACGACGCGGCGAGTTGCGTGCCACACTCAACCAGTTTCGACTACTCTTGGTCAATGAATTTTGCTTTTGGAACATGTTTAATACAAGCGTTTCAAGTTCATTCGGAATGGCAATGCCGCGATTTTTGGCTATGTCTACCAGAGTGCGGAGGCAATTTTCCACGTTAAGACGTTGCGGAAGAGTAAGCCATGTGCAAGTGCTTAAACGAAACATACTCTGTAGAGTCTTTAAAAATACCGGTTGATGGGTCTAAAAAGAAGATATATTAGAACCAACGGTCAAGTTTGAAAATTAATTTAAGCGCTTAAAAGCAATAAACAACCCACTGTTATGTTATTACAGGCAAAAAAGCAAGCAACATGCAAAATGTAAACCACTATCTACCAACCAGTGTTACCCAATCTTGATTATGCAAATTATAAGCTACCTGCACAATGGAGCTTTGGTCACTGTAAGGCGAGTTGAAGAATATGGTAACCAGATTGATGATAGAACTGGTCACGTAGTGCTCCAATGCATAGTCCGCATGATCGCGATCGTATACCGAGCTGCACACGCAAGAGATATCCACTAAAAAGTTTTCCAACAAGGTCCAAATGTGGTTTGAGGTATAAATTTCCTTCATCTCCATTTCGGTATCAATGAAACAATGCGCCAGAAAGTCAATATAGGCTTCCTTCACTTCTGGGACGCAATCTTCGTGCTGAACAACCATGATAATGTCGTCCAAGGAAAGCAACGAATGACACTTTACTTCGGTAAACGCATTCTTCCCTTCAGTACATGACGCCAGCAGTTTTACTGCAATTATTACAAATGTTAAATAAACCGTCACATTATAAAAAATATAAATACCTAAATTGATGTGGTAATGCAGTGGACCTACTGGATCTAGCTGGTGTCGAGTACTTCGCATCATATCCACTAGTGTGGCAAACGAGGTTTTGTCGTTGTAGAACACCAAAACATCGTCTCCGGCATTAATCAATTCTTGCATCACAAAATTCTGACACTTGCGCACCACTTGGCCTTCAGCTTTGACAATTGTTCGGAGAAACTTCAAATACTGCACGTGTCGACCGTGAGTTTCAATGGAGTGCACAAAATGTTGAACGACACGTTCGCTAATATCGTTACACAGAGCAATGTTGTCTTTGAAAATGGCGCACATTGTTTCGGCTTCCAAAAGCTATAAAGCAAAGTTGTCGACCATTTGATTGTTTGTGAAATACATTTTAAAAGTATAACTTACCCCGGGGTTCATGAAAAGTTCCAAATGCTTTTCTAAAATACTTTGGTTTTGGTGGTTAGAGAGACAAAAATGTTGAAGAAACTCGTGAGCCATCTTCATCACTTCGTCCATGCGAATGTCTTTTTTGTCGTAAGGAATGCGCAAAAGTTCGAGTACAACGATGTGTGCTCCCATGTTGCGTAACAATCGTTGTTCGTGTTTGCGTGCTTTCTTCTCACCACCAGGCGAGCCACCTTCTTGAACACACAGTCTGGTTAATCGATACAGAATGTTCTTGATGGTTTCATAGTTGATGCACGAATGAGATTGTTGGTCACCGCCAGACAATTGCATGTTGAGCAATGCTGAGAGTGATGAAGCGATGGCTGCAGAAGTTTCTTCTTCATTCGGATGATTTCCGATTGACTGATAGAGCGATGGTGAAGAAGGCAATGAGATAGAGTTGGTACCCAACAACGGTGGCGAGAGATTGCTGCTCATATTCTCGCTGGAGCGCGAATGATCAAGCGAAGTTCCCATCATACTCAGCTTTCGTGTGTTAAAACCGGGAATTTGCAGAACGTTTGGGTTGCGTGGAGGGTCTATTTCATCCGATGCTTTTGATTTGTATACCCACAACTCACTTTTCTCTACAATCAGTCGAAATTGATCCAAGTCCGATTTGATTTGTTTATAATTCTCCACGTCATTGGAGGAAACCAAAAGTTGGACTTGCTTGAATGACTGAAGCACCTCTTGTCGTTGGGAGAAGTGTCGAAAGAGTAGATGCAATGCACCTGACACCAGTGGTGGGTACTCGTGCATGGTAAGATGAATGAGCACTCGAAGAAAGGTGCATCCACCGTTACCGTCTAAATCGATCTCGTCACTGAAGATTGACTCTGCCTCTTGAGTGATATGCTCCAAGTCAAGGCCACGTTCGCCAATGTTCACTGCGGCTTCTTCCTCGCTTGTTTGGTACTGTGGAGTACTTTTGCCACTCTTGGTTCCATTGCTACACGACGAATCTCGACGAACATTGTAACTGCTGTCAATTTCTCGCTTAAAAATAGAAAGTAATCCAGTGATTCGATAATCCATACGAACGTTAAGTATGAACTGTAGAATTTCAATAATTTTAAGTTTGGTATCCATGACCAAAGTGTCCATTTCAAGTGAAGAAGTAGTAGTGATTGCGCTTGGTGGCTTCATGGGTGCTTGATTTGGGATGGGTGTCGCACTGACAATTGGTCCATTTGCTTTTCCTAGTTTGTCTTGTTGTTTTTCAGAACTCAATGAACCCACTTTGATTACGGGCGGACGTTTTGGTGCTATTAGTATATCTGGTGTATCTGGTGTATCTAGTGTATCGGCACTATGCAAACACTTGTTGTTGTGCTTCTTCTCTTGAGTAGCAAACTTAATCAACTCTGCAGTTCCATTTTTCATGTTGATAAATTGAGATAATCGTTTGCGAACAATCTTTTTGGGTGAAGGTGGTAAGTTTTTCTCTTTCATTTTACTAATGACCGCAAGTTGATCCATCTGTTTACGATCAGTAGTGCTATCCAGTATAGTCAGCAAAGTTTTTGTCAAGCGAAGCAAATCGCTAAAATTGTAAAAGCCAAAGTAGATTAACTCTCGTGCCAACTTAACCACTTCATAAGTAAGCTTGTTTTGCTCTCGATCATTGAACGACCACTGATAGCTGACAACATTGCATAAATAATCTTCTACAAAGTTCATGGTGGTGAAGAGTTTTTGCTTCACCGACTCTTTGATGGCAACGTGTGTTTTTTGTTTGTTTTGATCGTAGTCGGGAATGGAAAGCTGAAGTGGAATTTCAGCCCACAAACGAGCATACTTGACCGGAGTGATTTGTTCCTGTGGGTCACGATCGACGTGCATGTGCAGTAAAAGACGACAAAAAGAGGCACGAAGGTCGTATGGCAAAGCCTCGTCAGACATGCACTTTTGAATAAGTTCAATGTCAAGATGAGGCGAGAGGTTATCAATTGCCAGATACTGACGATCGAGACACATGTTGCTGAACAAGTCTAGCTGGTGTCGATAGTACTGCAGAAGACTGGCATCTTCGGTGTTACCATCCTGTGCGCTCAGTGCCAATTCACGAATACATCGAGTCTGGTTTCCGACATCCCAAATCAGAATGACATCCTCCTCTTCTTCAGTGGTAACAATAGGTACAATTTCACCGGCTGGATTTTCCATCTCCAACTCAACCTCTACTTGAGTTCGCATCAAACGCGTTTGAATCAAAATGTCACTGTTCTTCGGGGCCAACACTGTTTTACAGATCAACTCTTGGGTAATGGGAATAGCCACTTTCTTTGAAATGCATAAATCGGATAGATAGTCAAGGAAGCGTGATTCTCGATTTTGTCGCACCAAAGAGATGAAAGTTTCAATTTCTTTAGCGGTGATATGTTGCTCGAGCAGTTTGCGATTGGAGTGAAGCAATGCAGTGATAGTGTCCTCTGCCAAGACATCATATCCAATCTGCTTCTGCATGAAACCAAACCATTTGGCAATGTACTCTTGGTTCTTTCGGTAATCATGTTGCGACAGTCGAAGCACGCGATAACATAAACGAAAAATTTGTTTGTAGCTTGCATTGCGACTATCGTTCAATTCTTCCATGCGCAACAGCGTGCCATGTTCCTGCTCAGTGAAAGGAGCCTGTAATATCTTGAAAAGTTGTTTCAAAATGTTTTGTTCACGCAGAAGCTTCTGTCTTTCGCGATTGGTGTGTGCAGGGACAAGTTCAAACGGACCAACACGATTTGGTTCGTTTTCCAGATTGGCAATAAAATATATAATGTCTTGAAGCAGCTGTATCAATAGTTTTCGATCATTTTGTGTCACAGTTTTATCTTCAAGTTTATATGAAACCTGCGTGAGCACACTGCAAGCATCATTGACAAAGTCAAGATCTCGCACTTCACCAGGCGAAACTGGAACAATTGCAAAGGCTTCTTTGTCTTCACGAATAAAAGCACAGCCAACTTTAGACATTACCGGTCGTTCTTCGTCTCGGTCAATCGGAATATTGGTTGAATGAACCCAGGTGCTAGTTGAAGTATGCTTCATTCGCACATAAGAGTTCTGAGGCACAAGGTCATCACTGCGAGTTAAGGTGGTGGCATCCAACTCAAAGATGCTTGCAACATCACAACTTGCTGGCACGGAAATCAGCTGATACACGGCAGTATGACCTCGGAGTTTGTTTCGCATTTGATCGTAAGTCTCGTCATCATCTATCTCCGCGGCTAAGTACTTGCCAGTGGCTAAATGTTTAAATCGGAACAACGAGTTCCAGTGGCCAGCTCCACCACGGCATGGATCTGATTGTACAACTTCCACTTCCCAAAGTGCTTTGGAAGAAGTGGCCGCAGTGGCAGTTGTGCGACCCGTCGAACGTAAAAACACATATTGCTGATTACGATAGTCGTCCATTGTCAGAAATTTTTCATGCTCAGCATGAAATAGGCGAACAACATCGCTTCCTAATTAGATAAATTTAAATAATGTATTGGATTATTGTTTTATAGCCAACACAAACCTTTGAGGACATCTTCAATGTTTTCTTTGTAATCCAAGAAAAGAGATATTTTCCAACTAGTGTCACAATTAACAGCGTTGACTTCTTTGCATCCAGGATTGTCCTAAAAATTAAAAATGCTTGTTAAGTAGTGTAAGATACATTTAATTAAAAACTTACAGGCAAATCATAGTTGCTAGCGTGCAAAGGTTGACCAGCATTGACAGGAGTGAGAACTACTTTGTCCCCAACCACAACATTGTCGCCAGTTGATCGAAGTTTGTAGAAAGGCACTATGTAAAACCATGAACCTTCGTTTCCGTTTGAGTCCAGGTAAACACGCATTGAATTTTTCTCAAGCATTGCGGGGAGACGTTTATTAACAGTCAAATACTTGTTGGATTTAAGATGCAACAACTGAATCACACCACCGTACTGTATGATACTTCCCATTAATTTCTTGTTTTCCGTCTCGTTTTGCTTCTTTTCCAACTCGGCCGCATGCTAAACAATTTGTTTAATAACAATTATAAATTGCTTTCAAATTCAATTACGGTTTAATGAAGCTTACATGAAGTTTTTTGAGCAACACCGCATCGCTCGTGTTCGTTGCCGATTGTTTGGCTGCCTTCCAAAATTGTTTCTGTGCCGAATAACGGTTCATGGGACATGTCTTGAAGAGACAGTCTATGTGGGGGCAAAAAAAGGGGAAGGCAAATCACATTAAAAATTTTCTGTTTAAATTTGGCATCAACAGTTGCATGCAATCAATCAACTGACTTGTTCAATTTCCCAATCATTTTCCGACACTTCAATGTCATTCAATCATCAACAAATATAATCATATATTTATACCTGGCTAATTAAATACTATATTAACACCCATGATATAGCAAATCATAACTAAAATAAAAATAAAATTATTTCAAAGAAATATCATAAGTAACAAATATGAACTAATGGAATGTGTTTTCAAATATATATAATTGAAATGGCTTGCGGCAACAAATGTACCAAGATGTGAGTACGACATTTTTTGATTAAATTGACAAATGAGTTAGTAATACGTACCTCGAAATTTTTTAGGTGGTTGCTGAGGGTTGCCCGCATCCGGTTGCACCACACAACGATCATCGACCAGACTGCAAACAAACATTAATAAACAAATCACGTATTTTACTAGTTTTTTTATCAAGTCAATTTTATTTAAATAATACATTAATTATATTTAAATTAGAATTAGAATTTATTTAAAAATAATTATTTTGGTTATTTTTGCTTGAGAAAATGCTTAATCATGGATTTACGTGCTATACTAACACACTGTCATTTTTGCAAAATTCGCTCTCCATTTGTTTTCATAGTGATATGATAGAGTAAACCCTAACTAACAATAATTGACTATCAAAAAGTTGCTGTAATCTCTACTTTTTGAAATAGGGAGCATTATCTGATAACCCGGGTTTTGTCTAATTTCTCATCACTTAGTTATCCGATTGATATATATAAACCCACATTTGAAAGATATTTTCAAACCCTACAATATGATATACAAATCATATTTAACTTATATATGGCTTATATTTAGCACATTATAACTCAATTAAGTTTTAGTTTTGATCTATTGTGATAGTTTAATAGCTATTTATACTATTATGCTATTAATCACTCACAGAGTGAGCTGCAAATATATTTGCAAATTGTTAAATTTTGCAAATA
>DVQH01001484.1:0-12628 GCA_018231625.1 Papilio phestus | reverse complement strand
GACGTACCGCCTTGGTTTCCTTCAAATCAACATAGTTCATCGTGATCTTTTCATCCACATTGATAGGCTTGATAGCGCGCACTTCGAGATAGGACCCATTGAAGACAGGAGCGGCGTTTGGTCGGCACGAGTGGTCGAACTGTGACTCAGCTATATAGAGCCCAGTAGCAATTTCATTCAAATCCGTGTTCAGAATCGAGTAGGAATTGATGCATATTTTACAGAAATAGCTAAACAGCATCTGCTTCTCGTATTTAATATCACAACGGTCAAACCGACTGCACAAATCCGAAAAGGTCTTCATGCGAAGCAGATCGTTTTCCACATCATCTTGATGTTCCATTAAATCTTCAAACGACCTTCCTTGGCTTGGGTCGCTCATCAATGATCTACGCTTGCGAGCTTCTTCTGAATTTTTTCTCAAATAAAGCATTAACCGTAGAATAAATCGATCAATGTTGCGTTTGAGTATATCATAAAACTCGGAATAGATTTGACACTCTTGCTTGTGCCATTTCCAGTCTTTCTTCTGGCATAATTTATCACAATAATGCATGTGTTTGCAAGTGGCACACTTTTTTACGTTAGAACTGCAATAAAAAACAAAAGTAATTACAATATTTGCAAATCAAGACAGCATTGATGCTTACTTTGAAGTCAAGCAGTAGTCACAAAAGCTTGACTTGCGATCACTGTTGAGCACATGAACCATAGGATGATCGGCAGTGATGATATCGCCAACTTCGTACTTGGTCATCGTGCCAAGCTCATTAAAGTGACAGCTTGAGTGTCAGGTCTAGTCTGGTCGAGTGGCACTCTTTTTTGAACAGTCACCACGAGGCGATCATATGACTGCATTGTTTTCAGGACAACACCTTTCACAGATAACGTGACTGCCAGCTTGTCAAGTTAATTGATGTAAACAAGCGAGCTGAGCAAAGTGTGATCAGTGGCAGAACCGTTATTTTGGAACGATGGAAGGTGGCAAGGATGGAGCGAGTTGTGAGCTGGAACCCCCGAAACCAACCCTTCTCAAGTTCTACCCCCTCTCCACCTTGATTGATGCCTCTTTCTGGTCCGAGTTGCAACGTATCAAGTTAGAAGTGCTCCAACTCGACACTGGGCCAATCAAGGTGTGTGGCTCGTTGCGCATCAGTCCTAATACGCAAGGCTTGGTCACTCTTAACTACCAGTGTTTCAAGACATACAGTAAATTGATCGATGAGCGCCATCGCTCACCGCTTGACTGTGACGAACTCTTTTTTCCCGGTGAGGTATTCTTCTTCAACAGCGAACATGAGTTTGATGCTAGCGAGAAACGCCAACTGATTATGGACTCGATCCGACCACTCTGGAATACTCTGTGGGAGTCACAACTTGACAACGATGTTGACTCGAGGCTAGAGTTTTATCTGGCTCGTTTTCTGATGATTATCTACAGTGATTGCAAGTCGTACGAGTACAAGTATTGGTGTGCCTATCCAAGCTTCTCCTTTCCCGACACTTGCTTCCAACTTGGTTCCAGTGGTACTACTTGGCAGCAGTTTTTCAATCAAACCGAGCTATCTCAACTTATCGATGCTTACTCTGAGCTACCTTTACAAGAACGATTTTTCTTTGCAACTACAATTGTTAATTTCGGTCTTGAAACTGCCCAAGTGAAGGTTGTACCATTTACCCAGCTTTGGACCGAATTAGAGTCCTATGCTCATCAGGAAAATTTGAAACTTATTTTTGTGTTTACCGGATCTAGTCCTACCGAAAAGCATCCTGGTTGGTTATTGCGTAACTATCTAGCCTACATAGTGATTCGCATGATCCAAGTGTTGCGTCGAAACGAGAACAGCCAGAACTTGAAAACTTTAGTTGAAAACACATTTAGTTCATTGACTGTTGCTTCTATATCGACATTGCAAACTCAAAAACAAAACAAAATTGAAGCTCTCTGTCGCAACTCAGCAGTGTTTCAGATTAAACTTTCACTTGAAAGGCAACTGCAGAAAATGACTTTGGAAGCAGGAATGCCACCGGTGGTGGGCTGGGAACGCAACAAGAATGCGATGAATCGACTTGAACCAAGTTATGTCAATCTTCAGGCTCAATTGAAACCGAGCACTCTGGCCAAGGATGCCTTGCTTCTTAATCTTAAATTGATGAAGTGGCGCCTGGCTCCTGAACTCGATCTTGATCGAATCCAGAAAGCCAAATGTTTGCTTCTTGGAGCTGGAACGTTAGGTTGCAATGTGGCACGCGGACTGGTGGCTTGGGGAGTGAATCACATCACTTTCGTTGACTCAAAGACAGTTTCGTACTCGAACCCAGCCCGTCAGTCACTCTACACCTACCACGACGCGGTTGGAGGCAAAACCAGCAAGGCTTACAAAGCAGCTGAGGCTCTTAAGCAGATTAATCCAGACATTGACTCATCCGGAATTGAGCTGAACATTAACATGCCTGGTCACTTCACAGGACCTGACTTTTGGCGTGAAATTGAACAATTGGAGCAACTAATTGAGGTTCACGACGTAGTTTTTCTGCTCACCGATACTCGCGAAAGTCGATGGCTGCCCACTTTGATTGCTTCGGCAAAGCACAAGATTACTATTAATGTGGCACTTGGTTTTGATACCTTTCTTGTTCAGCGACATGGACTGAAAATAAGACTTGACAACGAGTCAGACCAGCAGACCTCACTTTACCAGTTGTACGAACAACAGGTGGAAGCCATGGAAACATTTGGACTAACTGACCGAGTTCTTGGAAACGACCTGGGTTGCTACTTTTGCAGTGATGTCATCGCGCCTGGAGACTCAACCAAGAACCGTACTTTGGACCAACAGTGCACTGTCACTCGTCCAGGCCTCTCGATGATAGCTGCTGGCTACGCAGTAGAGCTATTTGTTTCGCTGCTTCAACATCCAGCAAAGGGCCTGGCACCGGCACCTAGTCCAAGCATATCCAAGGAATGTCAGCAGTGCAGACGCCCAATGATTGAGAAGCAACCTCAAACAGACAGGTGTGAGCCACTTCTCAACCTCGACGGATCTCCTTTGGGCGTCATTCCACACCAATTCCGCGGCTTTCTCTCACGTTTCGACCACATGATGACCAGCTATCGGGCTTTTGACTCATGTGCTGCATGCTCGGATTCAATCATTGACCAGTACAGAGAGAACCGTGTCAAATTTCTCGAGACTGTAATGCACAATCCGAGACACCTCGAAGAGGTAGCTGGCTTGGATCGCTATCAACGCATTGCTGATGACATTCAGGTGCTCGACAGTGACGAAGAAGATGATTTGCTTGGACTCGAAATACAACAAGTCAAATACGATGACAGCAGTTGATTGTTGTTATTATATTCACTATTGATGTATTTACATGCTATGGCTATTTATATCTTTTACCCTGTTTCATTATGAGATAATTAAAATTATTATTGACAAATTCTCGTAGAAACTGCAACAGCGGAAACGCTTCACTAGTCATTCATTATACGCAAAAAATGATATTAGAAATATTAGAAAAATTGTCAAGACGAGTGCTAATTTAATATACACACACCTTGTTTCTACGTTGAATCATGAGATTGTACTTATTATCTATTCTGCTGATCGCGTTGTTTGCAATGTCCTATAATTCAATATTTGTTAACGTTACATAACTAAATTGGTGCAGAACGGAAACATTAAGAATCTCCCGTTTCTATTTGGTGTGTTTGTGTGCGATTCATTGGACAGTGTAATACACGCTACACACACACAATTGATTCTCAACTGACTGTCAATTTGTTGATGTGTTAATAAGATTAATGGTCGAAAAGTACAACAATGAAGGGAAACAATGTAACTTATTCATTAATTAACTATTTTGGGTTAATTTTTTGCTGATTTCTGGAAATTGGTATACTAAAACCTTTGCTTTTTTACTTGTGTGAATTAAAAAATATTTGACGGGCCATATAAACTATACAAGACTTGTTTCCCAAGCCCACTATAGACTTCAACTTTAAAACTTGGACTCTGGAGATTTGAGTTGTTTCTGGCCAAGAGAAGACTCTATCGTGGGCAGTTGTAGCGTTCCAGAATGAGCCAGTTGAGAGCAAATTCGGTGACGGCCTTGCTAAGTTGAGCATCACCGTGGAGAACAACAATAAAAACTAATCAACGCGCCAATTCGTGCGCCCACTTTTGCTCGAATTGCTTCACTCTCAGTCTCTTCCACTCGGTTTGTTGGAAAATCCATTTTCAAGGTAAGCACAATTCACGTAGCAAAAAGACACGCACACAGTCTGTCATAGAAATGTGTTATATTTTTACCTTTTTTTATTAAAATTTGGAATTGTCTATCTGGAATGTCTCGAAATTGCAAAACTTGTTCTCACTGGTTTAAGCTTCAGTTTGATTGTAGACTTATCCAAATCCGTTTTCGCGTCATGTCTAGTTCACGTTTGCAAGTCCGCCTATTGCATTCTAGTCTAGGACTTCATTTTGTCCGATGATAACCACCATTTCATTCTCACATCATAAAACAATTCTTGTACTAACTTGCTCTAACTACTGGTACGGGAACAAGCAATATCTTTATGAGGCTAGAGGTATTAGTATTTACCGTTTTAAAGATAATGAAACAAATGAAATTCATAGATAGTTTTTTAAGTTAGTTTATAAACCATTTTTATTTTATTATTTAATTACAAATATATAATAATAATAATCGTCAATTAAAAGAATAAAATTATAATATATTCTGATATTTTTTACTAGAATAAATAGTAGAAAAAATAGAGAAAGAAGAAACAGGGGGTTTTAGAAAAATATTGAGAATGTATGTTTGTGTGTGTGTGTGTGTGTGGAATCAAGTTTTTGATTGTGTTCGACTAGTGCGCTAGTAAGTACACTTGGCGGGAGTGTTGAATTGTGCTGAGAACACCAAGCAAGTCAAGTGAGGGATGCAAGGTCCAGCAGCATATCGACTTCAACCAATCTCGAGTGGCGGTGAAGTCGCTTTGCGCGTACATCGAGGGTGTTGTACTCCATTTGACGCAATACTTCCCGACTCACAAAGCTTATCCGCGTGACTCGAGTGATATTTCAGTGTGTTTGTATTCCATATTCGAGAATTGGGGCTACTTGGCGCTAGGAGTGATGAGAGAAAGTGAGAGAGAGGGAGGGAAGGAGAGAGCGATATTTGTACACTTTGTACAGAAAAGAGAATGATAATAAAAAAACACTAAATAACAACAATCGAAAGCCAAGAAGGAGAGAAAGAGAGAGAGTGAGAGAGAGAGAGAGAGAGAGAGAGAGAGAGTGAAAGAGACAAAGTGATGAGCGGAGAACAAGTGACAGAGGTTTGGGCATCAAAACAAAACAGTTTGTGTGAGGGGAGGGAGAGAAGATCCGTCGGCAGAGGCAATGTACAGGTAAAACAAGTGCTAGTAACGGGAGTGAGAAGATCGCGTAACAATCACAATCAAAATCAACTAACAGAACGAGAGAAAAGGAAAGGGAGAGAGAGAGAGAGAGAGAGTTGATGATGCGAGTAAGGCACTGGAAGGGAGTCATCCATTTGTGGGCTCATCCCGAAAGTCGATTGCGTACAAACGAGTCAATTTAGCGTTAATTCATAAGAAGAATAAGAAATTAGATATAGATCGATTGGATATAGATATATTATATATAATAATATATATTGCTGTTTCAGTCAAAGGTACAAAAATATTCGTCTGTGTACGTTTGTTACAACATCGGGATATACAAAAATAGAGAGATCACTGGGTCTGTCTTTCGCAGGCGCCTGGTGAGCAGGGCTTGGCGCGCCCACGTCGCACCGCCACACTTTACCAACAGGCAATATAACAACAAGAAAAGGTAGCTTCAATAATAATAATAAAAAATCAACGAGAGGTGGCGAGGTTCCAAGCAGTAGTAATCACCGGCTCACAGCTTGCCAAGCTTAACTTTGCAACACTGGAATCGAAGTGGACCCAGGTGATAGTAGAAACTGTGGGTCGTAGAAGAAGCTGGAGGTGGGAGCGTAAGGCGAGAGGGGAGGCACCAATGCTCCCAGACTGGTGGGCGTGGGTGGTGCGGTGCCGATGTGCGCCGGGAACTGGAAGTGGTTCGCTCCGCTATACCGCGGACTGGACAACAACAACGGACTGAGCGAGTTGAAGAAGGAGTAGTTGGAGAGCATCGCAGGGGTGTGCTTCGCCAGGAACGGACTCGTGTACGTCACGATTGGCGTCTGAAGGGACTGCGCGAACGACGGGTTGTTGCGCGTTGGACTGCTCGGGATGGCGCAGATTGGAGGTGGCTTCGGCTTCGACTTGCCCGTTCCACTCGTCGACTGGCCCGTCGAAGTAGTCGACGATGCTGAGCTGCTACTTGTCGGCTGCTCCGACTTGCACTTGCTCGAGTCGCTCGACGTCGAGCTTGACGAACACGACACTGAAGAGGGTGTGCCCGGTGAGACCGACTTGTCCGCGGGACTCTTCTCACTCTCCGAGCCAGATTGGCTGAGGTTGACTGGTGAGCAGTCGGAGAGATTTGAAAAGCCATCGGCGGTTACTGGTGATGAGGTGACCGAGCGGTTCGAAGGCGACGACGATCGAATCGAAATTGGAGAAGCCATCACTGAGCGATAGGTTGCAGCCGCCACTGCGGCTTGGGCTGCCGTCTTGGCGCGTTTGAGCGTAATGGAACCGTGGTCGGAATTCTCGGTCCACGCACCCTCAGATGACACTGACTCGTTGTCCGTCTCCTGGTTGGAGCGCTTCTTCGACAGATTCTGTGCTGTCTTGAATGAAAGGTCGGTCGGTTCCATCGAGGGCAAGAAAATGCTATTGTTGTTGGGCTCTCCCGGAAACGTGGTTGGCAGCTGGTGCCGTGTAAAGCTCAGGAAGGAGTCTTTCATCTCGGGTACGGGGTAGGATTGCGCTGCAATGTTGGCGCTGATGAAATTGTTGTAATGGTTGATCTTCATAGGGAACGGAATTTTGTTATCCACCTTGTTGTCTGGTGGTTGTACAAACTTGTACACAAACTTTTGCCCAAGCACCTTCTTGATGATGTTCTTGTCATAGTAGTAGCGAAGGGCGCGACTCAGCTTGTCGTAGTTCATGTTATGCTTATTCTTGCGCAAGCCCCAGAGCCTGGCCACCTCTTCTGCGTTGACCAGCTTGAACTCGCCCTCATTGTTAGTCCAAGTGATAATATGTTTGTACTGCAAGTCAATCGGATTAAGTCGGTTAGTGTGAGACATGGAAAACGTGGAGAGGGTCACTCACCTGGTTGTTGAGAAGCAATTCAAGCAGGAATTGCCACAGCGTGATGTTGGTCTCCATTCCTAGGGGAGGGACAAAACAAACACAGCTGGTTAGTCGAGGTGTATCGCGATGAGATGTGATCGATAGTGGGAGAGGTGGCCGCTAGTCGGTCGGTTGGCGCGAGCACCACTGCCGCCTTGGTGCCAGCCGCGTGCGGGCTACGAAAGGCGCTATGAGTAATGCGGCGCTACTTCTAAATACGGAAAAGGCAACACACAAAAAAGTGGTGTGTGTGTGACTCCAAGTGTTGTGTGTATGCGAGAGGTTGCTTTGGCGCAACAAACAGGAACCTTCGCTTCGCGCTTGCAGGGGTGATAAGCATCGCACTTGTGGATGGATGGATATCGGCAAGCATTGAGCGGATTAGTGACACGGACGCGCCAGTCCCTACAGAGTGCCATTCGCCACCACTGTCACCCTGTTTTAAGTGTATACTAGCCGGTCTGGTCGGTCTTTGGGAAAAAAGACACTTGAAGTGAGTTTTTAGGGAAACTTTTGGTGTCGATTGACTGAGAATGAGGTGAGGAAGAGATTTGGTGGTGAAAAAAGTTGATTTGAAGATGGGTCTTTTCCGGTCTTATTTTCGGTCCCGATAGAGGTTGCCCATTTCATTGTTGGTCACCAACGTTTTTTCTAATTTTAATTAAGATTTTGCACTTTTACAGCACCCAGTCCGGCTAGCCAATAGTTTCATGTGCGCTGTTGTGTGCGCATAGTGTTGGGTTACCCACTGTCACCCTGTAGGCTCGTTTGCCTTTCCTTTCTTAATTAAGCAACGATATTAAAGCGGAAATCAAGATACGATTGGGTTAAGCGAACGCCAAACATATCACAAAAACACGACAGAGCGGTGATGCCACTGTGGCACTGGCCCAACCACCACCAGTTACAGTGCCAGCACCAGTCAGCGCCCTCAACGCATCAAGCCTAAGCAAGATGAGACACTCTGTTGCTTATTTGCTCAGATTGGTCAAACAAGCAAGCCAGCAAAGATTGCTGACTTCTTGTGCTCAAGATAAGATACACAAAAGAGAATCAAAATCGAGTGGTGAGCGGAAACACACAGCAACAAGACACTCGGCTCGGTTGGTTTGGCAAACACAGCCACACACCGAACGTGATCGACTACCTCCTCAATGTGATGAGGATACCGAGACGGTGCAATCAAACCACAGTGGTGTTATCGTAATTGTTGCGCGCTCTCTCCCTGCAATACCTACTGCTCATGCTGATGACTAGCTCAGTATGCGCACCTAGCCACTTGCATGACAAGACACAAGATGGCGCGCGAACTAGCTCTGCATAAGTCGGCATGCAGCAATGATTAGCGCGGAATTCACCCATACTGGATGTTTCCACACTTGGGATTAGTGATGTTTACTGCAATTCGACCCATCAAAACAGTGTGAGCTAAAGACAGATATTAGGAAGAGTACGAACGAGTATTTGCCAACAGTCAGGGATTGAGACAGAGTCAAGTGAACAAATGAATCAAACAGTGATAAATGATCTGACTGCTTCGAGTAAGATTATCAAATCAAAAGTGTGGTAGAAAAGAGCATGGGTGCGTGGCCAGTGGTCACTGAGTCAGTGGTGCCATGCGTGCTTCAGCAGGGGTGCCTGCGTGTGGGTGCCGCCACTGCCAGCGGGCTGATTACACAATTGGGAGAAAGCACGTAACTCTACGCGTTTGGCAGAAGGCGCCTCGTCATGTCAGCAATCGAGCAGAATTCAAGTACACCAGCCAACATGAATTCAGAGGATGGCAAAAAAGCTCTCTGATGTGTGTGTGTGTGTGTGTGTGTCTTTAGCGCAGATGATCTGTGCGCGAGAGTAGTCAACACGCACTCAAACGGCAAAATGAGACGAGAGTTCATCTGATCAAATCATACTAGAAACTGCATACTTGGGGAATGTAAGAGAAAAGAGGAGAGAGAGAGAGAGAGAGAGAGAGAGAGAGGGTGAGGGGGAAGAGACAAGTGGCAGTGAAGAAAACAACAAAACGCGAATCAAAGTCTATTAATGGAAGGATGACATCTGCCCAGGCGACAACACAGCAGTAGCGGCATAGGCAAGATGAGGAGAGAGAGAGAGAGAGAGAGAGAGCGATCACGAGCCAGGCATCAAGTCTGGTGCGTGTAGCGGTAGAATCACCTTTATCTGGCGGGACAAAGCCGCAGTGCCAGTGTCAATCGATCGAACTTGTGGTGATGTTGCGGGTGGAATAGCTGATGGTAGCTATCAGTGGCAATCACATCGGTGAGATGGTGATTCGATGCAGCCACGGTGAACTATGGAGTCACAGTGGTGGTTGTGGCAAGTGGAAATCACGACTGATAGTCGATGCTGGTGGCAAGTTGGTCGTGCTCCAACTGCCAAACCGACGTGCAGGTAGGTGTAGGTAAAGCACACGGTGTGTCAGTCACAGTGACAAGGGTTAAAGTTTACAACTTGAGAAATCATACGAGTGGATCGGATCGAACACTGCGCATAACAATGCGATATATTGGCATAAGTTTCTGCTCGTATCACTTTGCAATATTCGATTGTTGTAATTAGCAAGGAGCAAGCACAACGTGACTTGCTGGCGTGTGGCGCTGGTGCCGAATGGAGCCCAATTCCACAAGGCACACTGGCGGTGGCGTTGGTGAACGAGTTGCGTGCGCCGAGCGGCGTGGAACCACCATGGAAGCGGGCGCAATATCGCGCGAGCGCAGCAACTAGACTCACTGGTAATAATAAGAAGACGGTACCGCGGGACTCGGTGAGTAGAATAGCGTAAGTGAGAGGAGGTGAGAGCCACACTGCACTCGACCACGGCGCGGAGAGTACTGGCGCGGAGAGCGCGCGAGCTGTCCTCTCTTGCCACTGCGCCCGCCAAGACGTCAGCCTCCGTTGCTGTGACGTCGATTCGAAGGCAGTGGTGGCAGTGGTGGCAGACGCCCTACACTAGCCACCGCATACCGCTCATGTCGATACCCTACATTGTTGGGCCCTACAGAAGAAGTAAAGTAATACCACCGCTTGACGTGCAAGCGGAGAGATGGCCCAACCAACTAAGACGGGTGAGGGGTGGCCCCGCTCACTGCACGGTCAGCGATATTTTGCCCTAGGGTCACTTTGCCAGCGCGTCACCGTGCCGCGCACGTCGGGTGTCTTTATCTTTCGATCGTTTCGGCGACAGGTAGAATTGAATGCGCTCCCAGGCTCGAGCTGATCGGTGACTTTCCCGCCCGCCAGTTCGTCTTTGCGCTCCCAGGGAAGGTCAGGTGTATCGCCTGAAGCGAGTCACACAGGCTACCCACCGAACGCGCAATGGCCAGGCCACGTTTCTCTCACCGATTTTTTTAAAATACGAAGAGTGCAGCAATTCAACTAACACAACACCTTACGGCGAGTATACAGTGGATCGATGTACAATTTTGTGTTAATTGAACTGCTGCACTTGTTGTTGTTACTTTCGATCGCTCTCGCTGTCTTGCCCAGTTCGACCCCCTCTCTCGACTGTCTAATTCAGTCCGGGCGGTGAGGGAGCACATCGCGGCTAGTCGCCGCCGGCAGCATCAATTCTGGCCAGTCGATTGCACAGGTGCTGCTGCTGCTGCTGATGATGATGATGATGATCGGCGCGCGTTCTTGTCGCGCGGCAGCAGTGCTGCACGCTACGCTGTTTGTGGACAGCATTAGCTTTCCCCCTTTTTATTTTAAATTGTATTTAAACAACACGTGTCTTTCAGTCACATCACACATGCAGTATTTTCACGCACGTTGTCATCATAATAATTTCATACAGTCCTCTCCTCTCATTTGTTTTTATTCTCTCTCACTCTCTCCCTCTCTCTTGTCTTACTACCTCAGGTATTATTATTCTTATCATTCACGATATTTCTTGTATTGACCTCCTCTTTACAGAACATTGTGATCTAGATTGTAACCTCTCTTTTCTCAATCCTTCAACATTGTGAATTGTTACGCAAAGGTACTTTGACTTGTTATACTTTTATTTTATTCTAACCATTTACTATATTAGTTCCACGGCCTTTGCGGTCTATGAATAAACGATTTAAACTCCTCACTACTTGCCTACCGCAACGAGCGAGCACGCCGCTGCCCCACATTTGGTCCGTCGGGAGCCGGACTCGTTCTACGCCGGACAGCAGTCAACCAGATAGCGCCAACCAAGGATCGAGCCCGAGCCAATCATTGCCGGAGCAATCTGTACCCAGGATGGCCGACGCTATCACCAGGTTCCAAAACAGACTGCGACGATTCTTAAAGGCCGTGGACAAGTATGCGGTGGAGTTTCAATTCTTCATAGACGACTCTCACTACAACTCACTGAAGGCATTGGAAAGGGATCTGCTCGAGGAAAGTTACGAACTGGAGTTGCCCACTGAACTGGAGGATGCCACCGACGATGCCATCCACAAACTCGCGCGAACGGAGCAGCTGAGACGTCAAATGATTAGTGAGAATCCTCCACCTTTGGCTGTTTCGATCGAGCTTCCATCACTGGCAGATCAACCAACGTTCGATGGCAACCCACTCCACTTCAATCGATTCTGGGCTGTATTCAAGCTCACTGTCTGGGACATTGAGGCGGCAAAACCGTTGAAAATGGACCGATTGATCAAAGCCATACAGGATCGTGAGGTTGTTGATATCCTCGAAGGTTACGATGTGTTCAATTATGATCCGTGTGAGGTAGAAAAGATGCTCAAGAGCAGATACACTCGGCCGAGCAGCAAGCTCGTAGAGTTCATCGAGGCGATTAAAGAGATGCCGAGTGTCAATGGGTTCAAATCCAAGCTAAGTGATCTAGAAAAGTTCTACAATGTTGTTTCGCAAATTCATGCTCACCAACAAGAGATCGGACCAGAAGGACTCATTCAGCTCGTGGGAGCAATTATATCAAACGAGAAGATCTCTCGCTCTGATGTGCCTCACATCATTCCGGTTGGACAAGAACGCGATGCGTACAAGATCACGATAGCACAACTATATACTTGGATCAGTGATATCGTTAACTTAGCGAGACAAATGGAGTCGAAGAAGATCTCGACACCGCCACGCAAATCTGTCTCCAAGGCTGGCTATCAGCCGAATCCAAAAGTCCGGGCATACGCTGGAACTATGACGGAGAAAGTTCAATGTACTTTCGGAGATGGTCCACACCGCAGCAAGGATTGTCCGAAGACTCTTGCGCAGCGCCTCGAGATACTGAGAAGATCAAATAGGTGTGAGAAATGTTTCCGATCGCACGATAGTGATGAACGTTGCTACTCGCGCAATTACCTCTGT
>DVQH01001483.1:0-12636 GCA_018231625.1 Papilio phestus | reverse complement strand
TCTATGGAAGTTAACAATTAAAAATTTTCACCCGGACCCCCGTTAACACCACTGTTTCAATTCTTACAAGAAGAGCCCTCTATTGTTTCAAATAGAAATTAAAAAATAATGACAATTTTGACAATTTATTTTTTTATAATGCACTAAAGAGCTTCTATTTGTATTCTAAACACCAAAATGTTCTATTCAAAATAGTTTAGTACAATACACATCATAGATTTACTTTTTTATTGCTTGATTTTTTTGGTATTAAAATAATAATTATTACTATTAAAATGATTTTCATCAAATAAAATTGTTTTATTTTAATTAATATTTAATGTAATTTGTTTTTTTATTGAAGTGCTGACAAATAATTTGATTAATTATAAATTTTTATTTATAAAATATGTTTATTAGTGTTTAGGATTCTAGATACAAACTTGTGAAATATCCGAATTATTATTCTACAAAATATATAAATCGTAAAATGGTTTGTTTATTATTTTAAAAATTATATAATCAGAAATTGTGAAAAAGAAGCGTCTAAATAAAAATTGAGAAGTAATAATGGAACAAGCGTGAAAAGGAGGAAAGGACGGCACGCCTTGGAGAGTGTCCGATGATCGATTGGTGATGGCGATCGGTTGACTGTTTTACAGCGTCTGATGGGTTGCCCAGTTGGCATCACTTTGCATCTGCCCTTTGCCACCGTTGTTGCTCATCTAACGCGCCTCTCGCTATGGCGCCTCGACCCGTCCTAATGCGATGCAACGCTAATTGACTGATTGTTGCTCTTCTTCTATGATCCTTATCGTGTGCTGTAACAAGTTGTTGTGAACACTTGTTTTATTAGTATTTTTAGGCTTCAAAAAACATGCCATTTGGGAGAAAAAAGGGAAAGAGAGAAAGAGAGGAAAATTTGAGTTGAGTGAGAAGCTCCATCTGATAATTAGAAGTTATGCAACAAACGCTGTGTATGTGAGTTTTGGTAAGCAACCAAGTAGAATGCTAATTTAATTAGTCAATCGAGGTACTCGTCCCAGTCGATCGTCAGTTCACGTAAGCTAAATGCTCCCGATCTCCTTCGAGGCACTTTGCATGTCATACACACACACACACCTATAGCGATTGTCTTCTTCTAACTAGTGTTTTATTTTTTAGATTTAATCAGAACCAATTAGTTAGATAAATATGTGCTAAGACGTAATCAGGCAAACGTTCTTTCCTCACACGTTCACACTAGTTTTATGCTGCTATTTTTTTTAACGAAAAGACAGCAACGTTTTAATTAAGAGCATTCTAGAAGCTAAATGCGATTCATCGTTTGCAAAGCTACTTGTTCTACTTGCAAAGAAAAAAACGCTTGAAATTTGTCAATCATTCAGATGCAATATTGTGGTCGAGTGTGACACCATGTGCAAGTTGAACAAAAAAATTTAATTTATATAAAAATATTATATAAAACTTAAAAGATAGAAAATATGACATACTGCAGCGAGTGATGAATTGATTGGTAGGCTCGGTTCGCTTGGCTTGCCATTGATTTTGTCTGCTTGCGATTAGCAACTGAACTGCCTAATCGAATTAGGTAGCACATTCTTTGAAAATTCTTTAATTAAATTAGATCTCCTGCGGTTTACTTGATTTAATTTTTTCTAAAAATAATTTTACTTTGTTAATGTTATCCAGCCATATTAATCACATTTATTTTATAAGAAAATATATAAATATATCTCTCGATATGGGGCTTCTATTGTGATCTGATTGTTTTTTAAATGTGAAAAGCTGTTTTGAAAAAGTTTTAAAACGAGTCAGTTTTGCTGTCATTTGTACAGTAAAATGTCTGACAAACTTACGTCTTTGGTCTCAGCCAAATCACAGCCAGAAAAACCTGAAGAATTACGAACTACAAGTTTGATTGTTACAAATAAATCAGATACATCTGTGGACATGATTAAGAACTCTGCCTCATTGGAAATCAAGATAAAAAGCAATGAAGTGGACAAGTTTATGTCACTTAAAACAACTCCTCACGTATTTCTTGATGCCAAAGACGAGAACTATAACAAGGTTGTCATTGTGATCTGCAAGTCAAAAAGCAGCAAAATAGGGAAGAGTAATAAGACAACTGTAAAGTCAAATGGCCGAGTGGATCTGAAAGAAGTTCGGTGCAAAAAAAGTAAAAAATCTCAATTAATAAATAATACTAATATCAAGTTAAGAGGATGCGATGAAAAGGAGAAAGAAACTAAAAGTGATTTGGTTAAAAGCAAAGTGTTGCCAAAGTCCGATTGCAAGCGGCAAGAGAGTTCAAGTGCAAAACGCGTGTTCAGGGATAATGAACTAACCCATACGGCAGATGAACTTAGTGAAGCCGTTGAGCAAATTGAGTCACAACCAACTGTTCGCGTTTACTATGACGAGATAGCCTTGAAACGCGAGGGTTATTGCATTCTTCGACAAGAAGAAATCACTTCTACTAGTCAGAGTTGTATCTTTCATGCTCTTCATCCATCAGGCACCGCAATTGCATGCAAAATCATGCTGCTCACTTCTAATACCCAAAGTAGAAGGAAACATTTGCTGCAGACATTTCCTCAGATTTCCCGATACTTTAGCACCGCTGACTGTTCGAATCTTCACACTTCTTTCATTCCGATTTACGACATTTTTCAAATTGATTTAAAGCTTTACATTTTTATGGAACATGTGGAATCGAGAAATCTGGTAGATTTGATCAAATCTGGAAAAAAATTTACACAGTCAAGTGTTCAACAATGGTTAAAAGCAGTTTGCGAGGCGATTATATTTACTCATAAACGTGCCATTGCACATTGTGCTCTCAAGTTGAACCACATTCTGATTAATTTTAATAACCAAGTTAAGATTTGTGACTGGAGTAAAGCTGTTGTTTTCTGGAACGCTATCAAGAAGAGTTTTAAAAAGCAAAAATCGGTAGGTCGTTCCCACCACAACTACCATATGCCTCCAGAGGCGTTCCGTGATTACCATGATCCGAGGCAAGTTGATATTTGGGCCATTGGAGTATTGCTTGCAGCTATCCACACAGATCACTATGTTTTCAATCCCAAATCAGACAACTTTGTAGACCAATGGAAAACATTTGCTGCAAAACATCGCATCAATCCAGTGATATTTGATTTTTTAAGTCAACTTTTCTTAGAAGATCCAAACAAACGGCTCACACTGACTCAGATGCTTGATCATGGCTACTTTGAAACCAAATTCAGTGTTATTGAACTTGAGAACACCAAAGATAATCAGGTTAATGCTTGCAAGACTATTCGCACAGATACCGAATTAAATGTCACTAGCGACGAGTTGATCGCCGAGAAGACTAAACAGGTGTCGAGTTGTGATGATGACATCATAGCTTAAAAGTTAATTAAAAATTCCTCTACAACAACAATAAATAAATACGAGTATTTGTTTGGTTGACAATTTCACAATTAAATTCAAGAATTTGTAAGCATTACCAATATTGTTTTTGAATTTTAATCAATTTTTACACTTATCTTATTTATTTACAAGTATCAGATACGAATGAGTACGTCAGTCTACGTGTTTCGACAGAAGTGTGCATTGTTGGTTGAGATGAGTAAGTCCAAAAGCATATGTGAGCTGAGTAGCTGAGTCGGCACGGTTGCCTTGGCCTGTCTCGGGCGCCCCACAGTCTCCCAAAGCGGCAAAGCACTAATCCAACGCAAGCGCGCGTCAATTAGGACCCGAGGGCATGCCTCAGGCTAAGCAATCTTGTTGGACTTGTCTCTTCTCGCCATCACGCCATTCACTCCACAACTTGGCGCACATTGTCTTGGCCGTTTCACTCACGTTGGTCTGTCGATTTCACTTGTCCTTCCTCAAAGCAGCTGGACTCCCTTACTATAGCCAACAATAACTCCATTTTGATATTAAACAGTATATTTGGCTAAATTCAAAATGAGCTTGCATGCAATCTTGTTGCTGGCAGAAGAATCAATCGATTGAACTTGGTGTCGGTATGCTGTGGAACGCCGGTCACCATCAGGAATGAATCGCCAGTCCAGTGTGATTTGTATGAAGTGCAGACTGTGGCGCCTGAAGCATCGACTTGTAAATCTTCACTGGTCACTTGTGCTAATTTACTTAGGCACTAAATAAATTTAATGAGCTCTATTTTCCCGGTGCAGTATGGTAGAAATCGAGCTATTGATCAGTCACATCCCGAGCGAGCGTGAGCGGCGCCACTGCCGGAGAGGAAGTGCAAGCAAACGAGCGCTCTTGAAAGTGGAGCCAGCCCGCGGGCTCATTGTTGGCATTGTCCTCCTCGACACGGTGCTCAATGATCCAAGCCTAACCAAGCCGACCGTCCGCACTGGCACTGAATTGGTCACTGATGCTACTGTTGCCCTACTGGCTCGGGCCATGGCCAAGTCAACTTAATTCGCACGCGTCGTCTGCCATCGCACTCTACGCCAACGGCACTCTTCATTTTGGCCTATCACTGCAGGCGTCTAGGAGAGTCAAACGTGTCAGAGTAGGCGCGCGATACTTCCAATGCAGATTATTTATTTATCTATCTGCAACATGAACGCTGGTAACAATCGCTGCTGGGCACCATCCGCTTAATGTGGTGTCTAGATCTCAAACAAGCCTCGTGTGCTCTCTTTTACTACACTTTACTGATAAGTCAGTTGCGGATAACGCACAGACAATTTTTCTACGTCGTCTAAAATTTGGGCTTAATTCAAACATTTAAGAACCCTAGTTCAATAGAATAAATGAACATGAAATCTTTATTTGATCTTCATGAATACTGCCAGCATAACAGTTTTGATATACAGGGGGCTTGTAGTTTAGGGTAACCCTTGTAATCCATATCAATATTTGTGCCAAGTTAACACAATACATAACCAAAGTTTTATTACAGGTATCCAAAATGTCATTTAACTAATTAATGGCAAGTCAATTTCATGTCAAGTATATCCTATAAAATGAGAAAGTGTAATTCAAAATACACAGACACCACTGCGAGAGATGTTCGTGTGAAATAAACGTCAAGAATAATGCCAAGATGAGAAAGTTCACTTCCCTTTGCAAGTGAAGAACAATGCCGCCAAAGTGCTCTGTGGTAATTAATCAACGCTTCTGAGTGACTTCTCCAAGTAATCTTTTCTCGGCGATGAGATGGTCATCCGAGTAAGTTCATCCCATGAGCGACTCGTCACACACTGAAAGTGTCAGCTAGCATTGGTGTGCAAAGTGAGCCCAGTTGGACATATTGTTTGTCATGAGCGACCGTCTGAGGCACAAAACGATGCGTGCACCGCTTGGCAGGGAGTACTACTGCCCGAGGCCGAGTGTTGAGCGCGTGGAGCAAATCTTTCAGGTAAAGCACGATTACTTTGCCTTGTTCTCTCTGATACCTCGACGAGATTATGCATTTGTATTATTAATTGCTCTGACAGTTGGCGATGCTGCTAGCAAAGTTAGCGGCGAGATCAGCTGCGAGGTAATTGTTGCTCAACTCAGTCACTGCCCTCAGCACTATCGGTGGTATGTCTGAGTTCGACTCACAATCGCATACTGTGCTCGTTTCACATGATGAATATGGTAATGAAAAGCCAATCAGTTGGCAGGCTCGGTGTGGCAACTCAACTAGCCTCAGTGGTCAGTGCGATCTACACTTGTGTCCGATTGGAGTGGCGATGAGGCGCACATCGCATCGCACCTGTACGCGCAGGCGGGTAGATTTGTGCTCCGATTCCGAGATGCAGTGAGTGACACAACGCAGTACAGCACAGCCATGGACCTGTCCTACCTTCAATAGCAACAACAAAGAAGATTCTGGGGTGGCACTTCTCACTAAGCTCCTTAGCTGCGGACTATGTAGACCGAAGAAACTGCAGTATAAAATATTTATCTTGATTATTATTATTATTATTTGCATTGAATTGACAGTTTGCCGCAGGACTATTCTAGATCAAACCAACGCTGAAGGCGACATTCGGTTGATGAGGAGATGCGCGACTGGAACAGCATCGATAGAGCGCGCCTGCTCGACTCGATTCGTACTTATTGTTTGCACTGAATTGATTGTCAGACACTAGCAGCTCGGCATGGCAACATTGCCCCCGGCTACACTGCTAGATCAAACATCGAAGCTCAAGGCAACACTCAATGGCTGCTCCTGCCATGAGTGAACCAAAGCGATAGCAGTTGGCAACGGCACCGAGAACTTCGACCCAAGTTGAGTGGGGTCTAGTGCAACCGAGCCTGGCTCATCGTGTTGACCCGCATCACCTGAGGCATGATATCGCCTTCAGCTACTAGCAGTGGTCACTACGCCAGTGTGATATCTTTTTTAATTTGAAATTCTAGTGAACGCTGTTCTTACGTCCACAACTACTACCTACTATAGATTTGGTTGTTGACAAACCCGGGGGATGTTTTCTATCTCTCGTCTTCTCACCCATCAACTGAAACACTCGTTGGTAGTAGGCAGACAAGTTGGTGAGTGGATACAGAATGGAGTAGAATTATGCGCGCACTTCACTCAGATTAGGTTCAATGCCGTTGAAGATTTGTTTTTATTGACTAGGGCAATCTTGTGCTCTGGTCGATTGTTGGATCAAAGAAATGCCTGGCACAGGCTGCAGCTGATTTTCCTAATGTGGATGACTATGGCAAATGGCCTGCGGTCAGAGGGAAAAGTAAAGATATTAAGGGAGCAGCAGTGGGAGAGTGTTTGGCAAATGTTGCCTCGAGATGCCCAGGGCGGTTTGGCTGCCACTGCTGCAGACTGCAGTCATGCCTCGCTCTCTGGCTCCACTCGCCACTCGGCTGGCCTGCTCGAGCCGCGCTCGCTGCCAGTCCACCTCGCGGCCTCCTGCTATACGGTGCCATCTCTGCCGTATCGGTGCTGTGTCGGTGCTTGCAGCTGCAACTCGCCACTGGCGCGGCCATGGCACTCACTCACCACACCACATCTCTGGGGTAGTCTCTCGCGCCATTTCTCCACTCCTCGATTTTTGGATATAAAAGTGTGGCGCGTTCAGTGCCTACGTTCTTGGTTCATTCGGACCGCGTGGCTCGAAACACACGCCCTGTTCCAAGCTTCACACTCGTGCTTCTTTAATCTCACCGTTCGAGGATAGCAAATGTCATCACATGATAAATGAACTGCTCTTCGTCGTCTACATGTTCACTTTTGTTCACTCGAACTTTGGCATCTTCACTATCTGCACTTGGAGCAACCAAAACCTAGCTATTAATTCGTTTCCTCCAATTGTGATTCATAATCAATTTGTAATATCATTTCGTTTTGAAAAGTGATGCTCTACCATTACTATTCTAGTATTGTGGCTTCTTTTTGTGCTTGCCGACCGTAATTGCCAGATTGCGGACATCTCTCAAGCTGAAAAGTTACGAAACAAGTTGCGTGCCCCTTTCGACAACAAAACACTGTTGACGACCGATTACAATCGCTTGGCTCAGGACACGCACTCCTCACGCCATTGGTCGTGAACGTTGCGGTTAGTGGCCGACAGAGTCTTCAAGATTTCTATCGCTCCGATGCTTGATCGACAAATGGTGCGGCTAAATGCATTCTTGACAAATTGATTTGCAAAGCTAGCCGCAAGATCCGATCGTTCGTTTCGCATTGTTTCTATCCATCTCTGTTGGGCGATCATCATCATCATCTCGTCTTCTTCCGCAACGTTTAACTTACCAACCCAGCACGCAGTCACTCACGAACTCGAGCTGAACTTGAGGTATGCCCTTATCTGCCAAAAGTTTGTGAGCAGCCGATGAATGAGAGCTCTTTTAATGAAAAGTTTCAGAATTTATTGTATGGTCAAAAGCAACTACTACTTGAACATATATTTGTGAATTACATTTTTTATTATTACGTTCACTAAGGACGATAATAGAAGTACTTAATTAGAAATTGATCTCGGGATTAAATTGAAAAATTTTATTTTATTTGCCCACTTATTAAATAATAAAAAAGACAAATCAAGGTTTATCGATTGTTAATTGATTAAAGAAAAGAAAAGCTAGCAAGGTTCGTTAACACTCAAACAGCAATCAGTTCTAAGGAGCGATCGGATCGAAGAAGGCTCAATTAGTGACCACAGTGGCTCTAGTATTTGAGCAAAACTAGCTCGGATCGATTCTGGCAGCTTTTCATAGATCCGTCATATTTGTTTAGCTGCCCACTTTAATTGCCGTGATCGGCACCAATAGCTTAAATGGATGCTTCCCACAATTCAGATTTGCGCGCAATTCTCTAGAGAGGGATTCAGCAAACAATCGGTCATTTCAAAGATAAAGTTAATTTTCGACTACCATAACAAGGAAAGCTTTGTTCACTAGAAAATATTTAGCTTAACATTATTAATTAATAATTATAATGGGTTTAATTAAAGATATTCAGGAAGTAAGCGAAATGAAAAGTGAATATGAAGAAAAATTAAATTGGAAAAAACTTTGTCGTTATCTCTGGACAGGCTCCGGCCTAGGTCAAAAGTAATCGCGCAATGCCTTTGATTAGCCCGAATCGGGTCTCTCTCTCTCTCTCTTAACTCTTTTCACCACGCAGTTCGCTTGAACACATGTGTCACGCGACAAGTTTCGAGTGTCTGTGACTATTGGACAGCCAATCGGAACTCTCTTAAAATCATTGTTACTCTAAATTCTACTATAAGATGGTCAAAGACTATAAAACCCAGGTAGTTTGAGATGGATTGTTAAGAGTTCAATCTACCAATATTGTCTGCAATAGGACAAACTTTGTATACATATATACTTTTATATAGATAGTGTACTAGAGAATACTCGAGGATTTGTGGTACATACAACTTAACACTTGTTACGCTTTTCAATTGCTAGTAGATTGTCGGTGATGGCAGAGTCGCAAATTAATCACTCTGATTAGAGGGCGAGAATGACACGGACGAGTGATGAGGACAGATGATTGCGATTTGCCCAGATGGAGTAGGATGGATTGGCTATTGTGAAGGGGTGAGGAGATGTACTCACAGTCAATTTCGGTAGGGATGGCAAGTGAGTGAGCCCTGGTGTCAGGACAAGACACACCTAGGCCACTAGGGAGGGTTGATGCAGTTTTTGTTGTAAAGTTCAAGATTAATGATGGCTCTCACGCTGTGCAGGAATTGGTGCACTGAAAGCAGGATGAGTGTGCTTTCGTCGCACGGCGCGGCCTCTGGCCTCGACTCTTCGCACGGCGCTTACCTCAGCAATAGCTCCAACTCGTCTCCGGCGCGAACCTCGCCCACCAACTCAGTCTACTCGAGCATGGTCAATCTCAACCACAAGATATCTGGCATACCGTGCGTTGCCGCTGCCTCTCGCTACACAGCTCCGGTTCACATTGACGTGGGCGGCTCCATTTACACTTCTTCACTCGAAACACTCACCAAGTAAGTTTCTTGAAGGATGAATACATTTCAAACTCACCGTTTTGGCAACTTTATCTAAAACTCTCTATCTTTGTTCTCCTTCCTAGACATCCCGATAGCAGGTTAGCTCGAATGTTTAATGGCTCAATTCCGATTGTGCTTGACAGTCTCAAGCAGCACTACTTTATTGATCGAGATGGCAAAATGTTTCGTCACATTCTAAACTTTTTACGAACTGGTACTCTGGTCATACCTGACAACTTTGATGAGCTTGATCTTCTGTATGAGGAGGCAAAATTCTATGACATTCAACCACTGTTGAGGTAATTATGAAAGTAAACATTTTCTCGACTGTTTTGGTTATTCTAATATGTTTATGGGTATTAATTGCAGGCTACTGGAACAGGTTCGACAAGAAAAGATTAGCAGTGGTAATAGTTCACCTCACGAGCAAAATGGTGGCAAGAACTTTGTGCAGAACTTGTCCACCAAGAGAATGAGAGTGGACGAGTCTGATCGGAAGATATGCTTCTCGCTGTCAAGTTCTCGAATCAACAGTAACACGAGCGATAGTATGATGGGCTCGCCCAAGACCGACACCCCGGAGACAGAGGAGTGCAACTACCAATGTTTGGCAGTGAACATCTCACCCGAACTCGGCGAGCGAGTCTGTCTCAGTGGCGAGCGTGCTCTCATCGAGGAGGTCTTTCCCGAAATCAGCCAGAATATTATGGATTCAAGCAAGGTGGCCGCAGCGTGGAACCAGGACGACAAGCACGTGATTCGCTTTCCACTCAATGGCTTCTGCAAGCTCAACTCGCTCCAGACCATCGTACGCTTACTCAACAACGGATTCCGAGTGATGGCCTCCAACGGTGGCGGTGTCGAGGGACAACAATTTTCCGAGTATCTCATGGTGCGCAAGTGCTCACTCTAGACCCCACACTTGACCTTCACTCCACTCTGGTCAATCATTTCAACTCAATCTTGTCCTTTCCTTCTCAGTTACTACTTAATGTCTTATTACTTCTATTAAACTTGATTAGAATTTTAAAGATTATATTTCAAAAATAATTTACTTGTGTATTATATAGTTTTATTTATGATTAAATATTATCAAATTAATTCATAGTATTATTAAACTATATCTCTCAATAGAAAACAAATAAGTTTGAATTAAGTAAAATTAAAATTCAAAAAAGAACTATCATAAATAATTAAAAATTTTGCATTGTTTCGTCTCTTGTCCTTTGTCGTGTCCTTTTAGACTCAAAGCTATTTTTAAAATTGTTTAAAATTTGAGTATTAAACTTTGAGTATTTTTTATTTCATATGATTTTTATCAGTTTAGAACATTATAAAAATAAAAACTAACTTTTGTAACGTATATAATAAAAAACAGATCAAATATGCAAGACATGTCTGTCTCATGAGTCATGACTGGTCTATGAATACAAGCAAAAAAATATTTGCAGGTAACACGCAAGACACAGTTTGAGTATTTCTGCAATACAACGTTACGTGCAAGATAAAGTTGCGTTGAGTACGACGCGTCTAGGATGTTACAGTTCCAATATGTTATTGAATTGATTCTCGTTCATATACCACACTATTTGAAGAAACTATTAATTAACACCAAAGGATGACTGAGTTATTAACTAAGATATGTTAGATGCAGAGGTTTTGCCAGCATGCGTACAACCCAAAGTTAAATTAGAGAAGAATACGAGCCATTGTAGTTAAAATTTCAATTGAAATACTGAATTGCATTCAATGGCGCCATGATATTAAGTAAAGTTAGTTAAAAGATACAAGAAGATTTTTTGTTGATATAGTGTTAGTTGACATTATGAGGAGACGAACAGATCAATTCGATCTTCTCATTGGGAACTTACTTAAATTACGTACGAAAATTCCCAATAAACTCCTGAATTGAACAATAAGCAAAAAATGCTTATGCGAAAAGTATGCTCTCTAATGCATGATATCATATTGATAATGGCAAAGTTATGTGCATAAATAAATACACGAACCCACATCAATGTTTTATCGTAGACAAACTTTTATTAGTAACTGGCTTAAACTGGAGAAACCATGGTATCAAGAGTTGTACGGTATCTTCTGACCAGTGAACATCGAGTTCAACGAATGAGACATTCAAAAAGAAAGACTTTATTTGCTACAAAAGTGTTTAAGTAACACTGGCAAAGTATGGTTGCAAGTCTTCTCATATCCCTAGACACAGAAATGATCTATAGAATGATCTATTGAATTTGATGCATTTTAATATATTAAAATGCATCAAATTCAACAACTATTCATTTTAAAATGGCAGTAACTTTAAGTAAATTAAATTAAAAAACAATAAGACTTATTCTTCTGTTTCATATTTTGTTACTGTTGTAACTTTGGAATTACAGCTTATTTATTTATTTTCGGTTAACAATCGGTTGGGTTTTAAGAGTCACTTTCAATCCAAGACATTTTAAAACAATTTTTAAAAAAATAAGAAGCTTTTGATAAAGAATCTGAATTTCTTATTGTTTAAAAGTGTTAAATACGTTTCTTTTAAAATTGAAAATAATTAAACATGGTTCTAAAGTTCGCATCGTATCTAAACTGGAAATGCATTATATACTTGTTTGACGATTAACAAAATCCGCTGTGAGCTAGAAAAGTGTCAGGCAACTATTCTGAGACGCGTACTTGGTTGGTCTGGCAAGAGGAACTCTCCAATTTCCTCAAGCCATCGGGCAAGTAGCGTTCACCAGTAGGAATGGTAATTGCAGATGACTTGTGGCCATTTTGGAATCGACTTTGGCGCGAGAGCGATATTTGCTTGAATCCTGTGTAAACACCACCAAGGCGGCTGCGGCGGGTGATGTCACTGTACCATGAGTCGGTAAGTCAACAAAGCCACTCTCAATCTGGTTATATTTTTGCTTAAATTCATCCTCATCATTACCACCTCCATCCAAACTACTCTCCGCCTTTGTTGAATAAGAAAAACGTTAGATTTTTATTAATTTCATTTTGAGCTTGGTAAAACATTGCTTGAAATATAAATAAATAAATAAAAGAAAACTAAAAAAGGTTGGCATACTAAGTCTAAACTTATTTGCCAAGCAAAATTTATAACTTTTTAAAAATATATTGTTGTGGTTAGCAACAATGCTCTGGATTGGGTATAAAGCAACCACTCCTAGCGTCTTGTAAGACCACCTTCTAT
>DVQH01001482.1:0-12640 GCA_018231625.1 Papilio phestus | reverse complement strand
ATGGGCAATACTTTGAATGATTCATTTGTAACCATTTTTTTATAATAAAGTTATATTTTTATCGAGAAAAAAGCGAGAACGTGGTTGCGCACCTAATAAATAAACAAAAAGTGAGTATTTAAACTAACATCTACGTCAATGCCAAATTTCATCGAGATCCGTTCATTCGTTTAGGCTATAAACCTTAACAAACATCCATCCAAACTTTCGCATTTAAATTATTAGTAAGATAGAATACCACGTGTTACTTCAGCTGATTTTGTAATGTGAGGTTTTTAATTGGCAATATAATTGAAATTATTTATCCTCACAAGCGCGTCGTACATTGCAATCGATTTGTTGAAATCGCAATCTCAGAGTTAATTTGTTCCGGTTAATCCGTTAAATCGATTCCCAGCTGATAATACAGTTATCCCAGAACATGAGTTTCAGCGTCCTTTTGTATAAAATCTTTGTCTCCAAACTTAGAACGAATAGTTTTTATACAGATTCTTTGCTTTCTTGTCTAATAGACAAGGAGGTAATTTTTTTCTAAAGTATTAGTGTAACCGAATAATCATACTTCTTATTAATATTATAAATGCGAAAGTTTAAATGAATGTTTGATAGAGTTTGTAAACTAACGGATCTGGATGAAATTTGGCATGGATGCAGAGGATAGTCTGGAAGAACACATACGCTACTTATTTTTTTTAAAATCCACGCCGGCGGATTCGCGGGCGAAAGCTAGTAAAGTAATACATAAATATTACATTGTAAACTCTTTTGACATGTTAATCATTTTGATAAGGTGTTAAGAATGTAAAAATTTTGGTTTTTGTAACTAGCAATAAGTTTTTTTTTTGTAAACACGTCTTCTATCAACTGAAAGTGAGGTTCAAACTATTCAAGCAATTTATATCGTAATATGTCGTGACTATAGGGAAATATCAATCTTTAAACCAAGTAGAAAAGTTCTATAATGATAAATCATTTTCAACTCTCGCGACTGGCGGTACCATCGGAATACGATTCTTTTCATTTTAGTAAATAAAAGGTATTCTAATTATTCATCATAGAATCTACCAAAAAAGCGCCAACGAACAATATGCGTAAAGATTGAAAGTAACCAATAGAAATATCTTAGTAAAGCCAAAATTCATTGCAGCTAAAACAATTAAAAATAAATATTGTAACAACTCTGTAAACTCTGCTTAGCTCTCTGGATTGCAGGACTAATTCGTTTACCGCTTACTATCCAGCGTTTATTATCTCGTAAAATGAAAACGTTGTTTCAAAGAATTATTTTTACCACCATGTCAGTCATAAATCTGTTGCTGAAATACATTTTATCTGAAAATGAAAAATATTCAATCAGGTTGAGCTTTAAAATATTGTGTACAAGCGTTGTATTGTTTAAAAATATTTTATTTTTAATTTCCCCGAAGCGAATTCACCGAAGTGGCACAATTGCATATTCAGCAGCCTATGTGCTGATTGCAGACTATCGGAACAGTTTACGTTCCGGCCACTTCAATATGTAAAGTGGAAATGTCAACAAGTTAATGAACACAATAACGATATTTAACTCTATCACACACAGAGGTCACTTAATCACTCCCTAAGTGTGGGTTTCTCTAACATAAAAACATTAGGGGATTCCCTTAGTGAATAATTAACAACACTTTTTATACTAAAAACTTGTGTTTTTTTTGGTTTAACTTTTATAAATAAGAATCGTATGCCTTCATGTTTTTTAAACATTCATGACGTTCATTTGATGTGACCAGATGTTTTTACAGTGCACCAAAAAGAAACATGCGTACATATGTTATGCAAATAAAGTTTTTTGTTTTATATCCTGCACTTTACATAAAACAAAACTGTTTCTTGAAAGTGATTTAGAAAACTTTTAAGAAGTAATGTATGCAAGGAAATAAGCTGTAAGGCAGCGTAATATCCGCGTAAAATAGCTCCATGTTGTACGAGACGTGTCAAATTTCCCACGGGTATCGCTTCCTACTATACTCTAATTTTAGGTTACCGAGTACAAAATACCTATTCTGCATTCTATTCCTAGTGTGAACCCTCCTTAAGAACATGTGATATATTCCCTTTGACCTAAACTTTGCCTTCAAACTTAAGGTCAATTCAAAAAATTCCCTACTTTCTGAAAATATTACTTCTCTAAAAATCTTATGGTTACGTTAATCAGCGATCAATATGAAAGCCTTAGTAGATTTACTAGAAGAAAACTGTTGTTTAAGTAACTATTAAAACTGTGTGGGAAAAAGTCTTATAATCTTTGAAAGGTCTGACTAATCAACTTTAAATGACATGTTACTGCATATTTCATTTGAACCGAAGTCGTGACGTTATTTGTTTATTTCAACTAGCAGTCATGAAACATGAGTCACAAGTTAAAGTAAATAATAAATAGTGTTGACATGTAAATTAGCTGTTAACGCGTCGGCGACCAGTAATTTGCTGTCCAACAAACGGACAGATAACTATCTGTCCTTCGGCGGCTCAAGTAATTCATTCAACGAGACCATCGCGTGCCGACGGACTGCATTTTCCCTTTTTTTTTTATTGAAAATATCTATAGAACGTTTCTTTTGCTTAAAATGACGCTTTTTTTAGAATAACACGAAATTTTCATGTAAAGTTTAATTTAGACAACGGTACCGCAATTAAGTTGAAGAAAATGCTTTTTTTTAGAAATACTTAGTTTTTAAGTAAATGCAAAAATAACGCGAAACATTTGAAACACACTTTCCAGTATATTGAGATAACCTTGGAAGGGTTTTCCCTAGCACGGTAACTCATGAATAAACGTCGCAACATAAACCTTCAGGTAACATCGAAGTCTACAAAGATCGTACCTGTAATGCATTTACTCTCCGCCTCATTCGGGTCACGTTCCTCGAATACTGTCTCATCTGCAGGACCTTGTAGCAAACAAAAGACAAACTGAGCCTGATTCGATGTTTTATTCCAAAAGTATTCTATCTAAAAATGTATTTAGACTCCAGGATTTTGAAAATGGTGGAAAATAAAAAAGAAAATGCATTTTTACGAATTGCTAATACCGTATCGATTTGTCAAGACAAATTAACTTGAAATCTATTCGAGAGTATATTGCGACGTCGTTCAGAACTGTCACTCTATCAGAGAACATTGTGGTATGGGGACGATTGAGAGTTCGCGTCTACGGCTTTATTTGCACTATATCGGTCAGATCAAAATGTTAACCGGTGTGACAGGCCGCCCCACTTTCTGTTGCGATAGGGATTTCCACTATTCACAACTATTGACGGTTTTATTTATTAAATGGATAGTTGCACTTGATAACTTTGTCCTAGATTGGCAAGTAAGATATATTTTACCGTAGTTATATTTAGACTAATTTGAAAAATATGTCAAATCATCAATATCAAAAGAATTAAATTCCGAACAGGTTTTTCAGCTTTAATTATTCGCCGTCAAATAGTAATTTGCGAGATATTAGCAAAACTCTTTTCTCATTAACCATCGATACAGCTAAAATCACATCCACCTTAACTGGGGACGAGTTAAGCATAAAATTGAGATCGCGCCAGCACCGAGCGTGAAATATTAGACGGGGGCCGAGTTCTGATTAAGCCGTAAAAGAAATTGGTTCCACGGCTCTCGGTGCCTTATCGTCGACGTAACGCAGCCAATTCCCTGTCACCCACCTCGTGCCCGCGGCTGCTACGACGAGATTCCTCAAGACGACTGCTTAATGTGGAACCGGGAACACCGAGCAGCGGATTGGAGAAAGGGAAATGCGCACAATGGCGTGCTCTTATTAAACTCGTCATATTAGGGAAATCTCCGGAGACGTATTCCGTGAACAGTGTTATTTTGTGTTTTTGTCAACATAACTACGTGCAAAAACGTTGTTAGCTAAAGTTGACAGTGAATTTGTGGCGCTTTGTACGCAAAATACGAGAACACTGTCTAAAATCATTGTTATAGAATTAATAGAAGTTAATTAAAAAGTACAGAAAAAAATCTGTTTTCGTTACAGACACATAAACAGAAATAGGATATATAAATCGTGATAGGGCTATGACAGACATAAAATCCAAGATGGCGTCTTGGCTATTTGTGTAGTTGTGACAAAACGCGGGAAAAGCGGTCCCGTTAGCGCGCCAGGTGGCGTGGAGGTGGACGTCGCTACCGGAGCAATAAAGCACCCAAGCCGTGCATATCGCCCAAGGTACTTACTGCACTTAGCGAGTTATTAAATTTACAACCTACTTTAAATTTACTGCATCGTTTGGCGACGACGCCCATAAGGGAAATAAACTCGATTATTCTCTAGTATCAAGCTCGACCTGTTTGTTTACTTCTGCGCCCTCAATAAATAATGTTGGATAGCCTTAAAAATGCTCAAGTCTATCAAACGAAACATAGATGGATGTAGACATATTTTGCCTGAAATTATTTTCTGTTTACTTTGTATATTTTTCACATATACGTGTATCGTTTATCCATTTTTCTTTTATAACAAAAAGATAATAGCGGTTCAGCTTCGAAATCTTTGATGTGAATCTATTCTGATAACGTAAGCCCACGATAGGGAGCAGGTCCCTTCTCAATCACTCCTCATTACTGCACGGCCATTGTCTAACAGTGATTTTTCTTTTTCATAATAACAAATTGTCTTCTTGCCGTTATTACGTGAAATATATTCAGGAATACCTCAAGTAATAATTTTCCTTTGCTCCTATCCAAAAGAAGTAATTTGTTCATAGAAAAACTTCATATTTTTCGCTAAAACTCAAAAATTCCATAATGTGTGTATGGTACAACACTCTTTCGTATAATTGTTATAGCAATAACTATCCTTTTTTCTTATGATTTGGTTCTATGGTATAAAAAATGTATTGCACTTTTAGAGTTTTTAAGAATGTGGATATGAATGCGGTATCTCTGTCCTTATTGGGTTAAAAAAACGAAATATTTACAATATCTACAATAATATAGCAAGTTACGATTTACGTTTACTTTTCCGATTTATGTTTCTCAGTCGTTTGTTAATAAAAAAAAAGTTATTGAGGCGCCCGTGCAAAACAGTCAGTCGCGAGACTGGAAGTTCAATAAATACCGTAGTTAAATGAAACGGCGAATTCTTCGACTACATCCATTATTCGTTACATCGATTGTTCCTTATTGAAATTCCGTTTAAAGGCCTGATGTAGCAATTTCAATCACAAGTATTGATAGATTATCTACCGCATCTATTCAAAGCTTGCCTTATTTCAATTTTCTACTATCGTAGGATATTTTGGTATGACCTATTGTTAGTATACAAGCCTATTTTATTGAAAATTTATCTATTTATTTTTAGAATAGCAGAATAGCTTAAAACATTTCGATTCTCTTTGTATCTGAAAATCTGAATTCAGTTTTACTTTTTGTGTTAAAAAGCGAGAAATAGGAAAAGGAAGATGAATCCAGATAAATTTTAGCGACAACTCTCATCTGTAGAAACATAAAGAATATTTAAAAAGTGGTTTATTGTATACATAATTAACTTAAATCTTAATGTTATTTTTACTCATCCGCGTGGCATTCTAAACAGTACGAATAGATATATATTTTAAATGTTGTACGTGCTTGCAGTAAAAAGGAGAGGTAAAACAGGTGCCGGCTGAAATATGGGTCCGCATTGGCGAGTGGCCTCATTGCAGCCAGCTCTCTTTTATATCTACTTACCACAGATTATAAACAGAAATTATTATAGATATCTTTTATCTTACAACACTACTGATATTTCACATTTTCTTTTATGTTATGTTTTTAATCTAACCTTTATGTTTATATTGTACTTTTTCTTATAAACCAAACAATCAGTTTAAAGCCCAATAGCAACTGTCGTGTAAAGGAGCGAGTCCCTTCAGGTGTTTTCAAGTTTTTATGAATGTCATTTTTAGGTCGAAGTTGCTTCATATCATATCATCACGCGCTGCTTCCTGGTATGTTTTCTGGTCTGAATCCCTTTTTTAAATACCTAGGTATAAATTAACAGTAAATTGAAAAGAGTACTGGTAAGAATAACATCGATCCCATTGATTTATCTTCATCTGCTTGCTAAGTAATCAATAGATCAAAAGCTAAATTACTTTTGTAAAATGCATGTACAAGAAAATTCTATTTTAATTCACATATAATTGCTTCGCCAATGCAACATCAAATGAAAACAAACATAATTTCTCCATCATTATTAATCCATTCACGTCATTATATTAATTATGTGGCAACTCTTAGCGCCTACTTTGTGGTTAACATTTCAATATTGTGCCGTTAGATGGTGCTGTACGGGTATGTGCTTACTTCAAGTTGTCACGGGAGCCATCTGAAAAACCAGCTCGTATGTAGGAGGCTTCACGGGGCCGCGTCTAGCGGGGTCACTGACCGCAGACCGGTTGGTCGTGATGGCTGCCATCTCCATTGCCATCGATGTACAGCTTCTATGAATTAATTGTTGCCATTTGTAGATTATTATTACATTTTTGCAGTATTCTATTTGACCACTTTGCTATCCTTATAAATATTGTTTGGTTTTTTATCTATTATACTTTTTCTGTATAGTCTGTTTTTGCGATCTTTTTAATTTTATTGATATCGTACAATTAATTGATGCAGAGAAATTATTTTTTTATATGTATTTTTATTAGCTAGGATTAACATTGTAGAATAAACTGTTAATACTTTTGAAATCAGCAATGCATCTGTAAATTAGCAGGCTATTTGCGATTTGAATTACACATAAATGTGTTAATATCTATATCCAAAACGTGATAGCATCGTAGCGGCAATGTTGATAAACAATGAAAATGTTAAACGCACCAATTATGAAGCTAATTTTGCTGTAATATATAACAAATATTGTACACTATTAATAATTATGTTATTCTCACATTACCTTTGCTAATTTGTAATTTTAGAGTTGAAATAGGCTTTTTATTTGTAAAACGAATTTGTAAGTGGTTTTTTTAATCGTTCTGCCATCTATCTACTTAACTAATCTAATCACCAACAACAAAATCACTAAAACATTAACTAGAATCGCCAAATCACTTATTTTTACTTCAATAAAAATATCATTTCCTTATAAGACGAACAATTGTTTTTTTCTTACATCATACAAGGTTTAAGTGATTTTGATATTCTAAGGTTACCGTATAAAATCGATGAATGGAAACACGCATACCAATGAAAATGGCCGTAGGCCTCAGTCGAGTGTGTGGGCGTCTTGCCCTACACGATTCCATTTACACAATCTTGTCTGACACTTTGTTACTTCAGTGGATAACTATTTTGTTATTGAATGAACAATTGTTTATGTCGTCATCACAAATTGCAATCAATTAACTACTCGTTGAGAGATTTCTCTGCATAATTCTCTCTGCATAATTTGTGATTTTACTTCTCACTACAGCATGTTGTAATTGCAAAATGTTTAACAACAATATTATGGAATCAACCAAAATAACACGTAAAATAGGTCAAATTTAATTAAAATAGACTAAGCAATTTATTACAACCACGATCATGCATGTTAAAGTTTGTTTGTAAACATTCGGTTAATATTAAGCAAGAAATCATTAAGTAACATTTGGATGATGTTTACCAGATATGGAAAAAAATGTAGTTGTCCGGAAGTGGGTGTTTAGGAGTTTGAGTAAAACTCATTCATCTCAACTAATGCGTGGGCTTAAATTTACATAAATTACCTGCCCGCCGAACCAGGTCAAGGTATTTAGTGTAAGTAAATCCATAATTTTGATACGCATAATAATTTGTATGATACTTCTGAAAATTCTGTGTTCATAAAGGTTATATTGCAATATTTTATTATTTACAAAAACATGCGTTTTTTAGCAATAGCCCTGAACAGTATTTTAATTATAATGAAACTTGAGGCTTCTTCCTTAAGCCTTTTATACTCAATGCAATAACTACGTACTATTATTCTTCCACGTTAACAATAAAATAACATCAGCACATAATTATAATATTACTACACTGATAAATTATGCTTCAAATTTGTATTTCACAATTTCTTGGCAGTCGCTTTAATTACAAGTCGAGGGTCTGAGGTCACTTGTGAATTTCTTACAACTAGTATTCGCCCGCTCTGCCCTACGCCGTACGCCTCACTCTATATCTTTTCAGTCTTTTCACTGCGGAAGACATCACTCAAGGGATCCGCCGGTTAATTAACACAGCGCTATATTCCGATCTTATAGCGCTGAAATATCGTTGATTTCCTTCCTTTTTTGCTGGAATGGCCTCTTGGAATTATTTATTTTTATTTTTCTAGGTCATCTTTTTCGATACTAGCTGTTTTCTTTAGCAAATGTATAGTTATATCTTGTTCCAATCCAAATGTACAATATTGTAACATTGAAAATACACATTATAAAATTATTAGTTTGATGTTTAAAGTAACTTACAGTACCTACCTAGAGTAGGTCGTCTTTAAAACGTCCTAGTGCAGGGGCAGGGAAGCACCGTTTTTAAATTTATAACAGACACGAACGTCGAGCTTTAAATTAAGCTATGTATGTTTAGTACTTGAAAGTTTCCAGAGCAGCAAAAATAAATGATGTCGCAGCGCTCTTATTATCTCGCGGCGCGCGACGCAATATTTTTATCTTTTTGTAATGGTAAAAGCTAACGTTATTTAGCCACATCGTAAATATTAATTCCTAGCAGCATTTTCGTATTTGTTTTACTTATATAGCGTTTATAATGGCACAATGTATCGCAGTTATGCGGGACGTGGAACGTTATATTATTTTGAAGTTATAATAAAATAACGGCCACGTTATAACTTCTATAATTGCGTAGAGTAAATAAATGGTACAATTTTAACGTATGTTAAATATTTTCACTAAGGGTTAACATAAGTGTTAGGGGGTGTTAAAAATATCACTGTGATCTGTTGGACCTGTATTACTTTTTAGGCCCACCGTTTCGTCGTCATCGTTTTCGGATTAACATTTCTAACTAACATTACGTCATCTTTCCTTATATTACTTAACAGAATCAAACGTAAACATAGATTGATTTAAAATTACGCATACTGCACTATCTTAACCCATAATGTGTTATCTAAATGTACTTTACATTAATTCATTTTCAGTGCAACATTCAAAAACGTTATACGCATTAATCAAACCGACATCAAACGAGTAATTTGTATTAATTCGCTAATTGATGTAATTAGTGGCTTTATTGCGCGTTGAGGCATAATTGGTCTAGTCAAACAATTAATACTGACATAATGGTACATACAATGTACATAACAAAGCTTTACGAGGTACATAAATGACTTGATCCTAAGTTATGAGTGGATTAGCTAAGCTTAATATATTGACTAGCTGAGCTTATCAGCTTTGCTTGAAGGAATTTCTGATTTGACCAACTTATACATTTGATAAGCGTTAAGTTAATTTATTAGCGGGATATAGTCATAGTTGTCTTGTCAAGTCTGTTATAAAACATCCCTAATAATAGCATTCCAATGGGTTACTGTATTTTTTATTGTCTACATTCGGGTGACCGGAGCGATGACCTGTGTTAATTGTTAGCACAGGTGCGACGTTTCGTGCAACACGAGGTCAGGCGTGCATATTGTAAACCGTAAGGTTAATGGCCACTTGTCTATAATGTACACTACGTCTATGGAGTGTAACCAACTGATTGCGGTTACATACCCATTTACATACTGTAGTTGTTAATTAGTTGTTTACGAGTAACTAATCTTCAATTGCTGCATTAATAGTTCTTAACATGTAGCTACACTACAAAAGTATTTGGCCACCTGCATTTTGTTTAAGTTCCAAAAATATTCATTTTAAAAAGACAACTCGACTAACCGACAATCGGGAAAGAATACAAATGCAATTACAAAGCTTTGGGATTACAAATAACTTTTACAAATTGTAAGATAATAACAAAGCTATAATGTAACTTTAATTTAAATAAAACTATTTCAATAATCAAAGTAACAAGTACACTTTAATCACCGCGGTGCTGTTTGCGGAAACGTCACGGAAGTGATGTCACTTCCGCCGTTATCTCTACGAGCATTATCTAAACGCATCTGCGCATTGCTACTTGTATTTTTAACACTCAAATGGATTTTAGATTTTCTTATAAAACAATACAAATTGCAGTTCTAATTTTCTTTTTACTTGTTCTTTATTTCAACATGACTTCTTGGAGAGTTACAAAAATTTAAATAACGTATTTTAGTCACTTTCCACCCTTTTCTTAAGAGGAAAGGATGGAAAGGATAAGTGGATTGGACGGTGGAGGAGACGCATAGGAAGGGGAAATATCCTCTTTACGTGCGTCTCCTCCTCCGTCAAACAAGGGTAGGCAACGCATCTGCAATTGCGGATGTTTATGGACAGCGGTCGCTTTCCATTTTGGTGGATTCAGGTGGCTGCTTGCTCGTTTGCCAGCTTATATTATAAAAAAAGCAGATAATGTTGGACTTAATAGTTGAGAAGGATCGATAAAGTGCGTCAGTGAAGACTGAATTGGAAAGATAATCTTTTATTGCGCACTTGTCGATCGAGTTTTCTTGTTCAACGGTTTTTCTAAACAGTCTGGTATAAAAATATAAGCGTTCAATATGTTCAGTAAAAAGTAAGCCAGTCCAGTGGTGGAATGTGGCGGTGTATGCTCTATTTCACAGAGTAATGAAATCCGAAACGCGAAAGTCCGGTATTATTTCAATTAAGCATTTTTAAATAGAAACTTTGTAACGTTTGGTTAAGTGAATTTTGTACACTCAATCAAATAGACCTACTGAAGAAAGGTCTAAAAAACATCCATTGTTTATTAAATCGCCGTAAAGTGACAAATATATTATTATTGAGTCAAAAAACTAACTTCTAACATGCTTGTAGAAGGTAGAAAAACTTTTTTGCTTACGCAGAATCTAATTTACCTTGTTTCAGTTTAAATTTTAATTAAAAAAAGTTGACTGAAGTGTAGTTTCAATGATCATTAGAGAAGCGGCGTCGTCGCAGTATGGGTGACCGGTTCCCAAGTAATTATTCTCAAGAGGTTCTGTTAACCAGAAAGCCACTTACGGCTATTGTATGACTTGGGGTGTAGGCTTTTGAAGTTTTGTTAGTAATGAGATATTGGTATACTTTGTTATCACATTGTTTGATATACAAACCTTAAACTACATGAACGGAATATGGAAAAAGACCCTGTGTGCTTGTGTTTTGTCTTGTCCCATTTAAGACGAACTCCATAAATGCATATTAATGGACAATCCGTATTATAGATATTATAAAAAGGAAAGATTTTTATTGTATGTATTAAAATAACTCGAAAACTACTAGGCCGAGTTCAAAAAAATTACCTTAAAAAGCTATGTTATTAAAGTAACATTGATCATATTAATTATTATTTTTTTAATTTCACGCGGGCGAAGTGGCTAGCAACAGCTGTTTGTTATATAACGTTTCAACACTACGTAAGAGAGAAAATACGATTATTCCAAGTAAAGAAAAGTACAAGTATTTCTTATTCATTGGAAAAACGATTCATTTTAATGTGTAAAGTGCTCGTATTTTTCATGGATTTTTAAATAAACTCACTACACTGATAGATTTCTCAGAAACGTTGACTTCTTGGTATATCTTTTACGTATTCTCACTACTTAAATACTAAAGTAATTATATTCCCGTTTAATAATTACTATTTACATTTGAAATGATTCTGATTTTGTATTTCACGGAACTCTTGCTATGTCTGAATCTCAGGGGAAGTACAAAAAACGTATTTCCAATATTTGATTGCATTCCCTGCCTTGTGGGCGTCGGTTTTATAAATGAATAATACATATTAATACCTTTTTTCGATTTTACTCGACATAAAAAATAAAATAGGTTATAAATATTTGTAGCAGATTTTTGTACTTTATTTTTGTATAAACATGTTTTCACATATTTTAAGTTGTTTCTAGCACAGTTTTTAGAGTTATACAAGTGTTTTAATTCCTTTTATTGCATCATAGGTTTTACTAAAAATATCAAAATGGCGGGATTTGTTTAAGTCAAACGGGACGTCTGCGGGTTAAGAAGGACCGTTCATTACTTACTTGTTAAACCTATACCTACTATATTTTAAAACCCTATTCAGTAATCTAAATAAATGCCATTAGCTTTGAATTTTTATGTTACGGTTCATACGATCCTCGGTAACTCGTACAGTCGTCGACTAGTTCAATTATTAAAAGACCCACTGTAACGTCCCTCACGGAATAAAACCCGGAATTCGGTACTAGTGACGCACTTAAATATAGTTCTCATGAATATTCTAACAGGTCCTCTATATTACATTTATACGGTAGTTCAGTACTTCGGGTAGACTTTTCGCGATAGACATTGTCATATAACTAAAAAATCGAAAACCGACCGAAAAAATTCTCTTTTGGCATCCTCTACAGGGAACTATGTGTTGTGGAACGGTCTGTCCTCGGCGATATTTCCAAACCAATACGAATTAGGGTCCTACAAGAAGTGAGCCTACAATTTCCTCAAACGCCGGCAACGCATCTACAGTTCCTCTGGTGTTGCGGATGTCCATGGGC
>DVQH01001481.1:0-12645 GCA_018231625.1 Papilio phestus | reverse complement strand
CAGCCCGGCAGCCCGGCAGCCCGGCAGCCCGGCAGCCCGGCAGCCCGGCAGCCCGGCAGCCCGCTAGCCCGGCGAGACAACGAGCGGCGCAGAATGCCCTCAAATCCTTATTCTTGTAAATATAAGAGTCTAAATATGAAAAGGCGAGAGGAAAATAAATTGGTTTTCCCCGCTTTCCATTCGGATGGGGAGAATGGGTAAAACTGGATTATATAGCGGGATTCCCCCGGGGCGCGGGCGGTAGCGGGCGCGGGGGAGGGGAAGGGGGAGGTACGAAAATGGATCACGGAGGAAAGTCAAATGTAATCTCGTTTGACAAGTTTTTTGGGTTAGCGTGACGTCGCGTCGCCCAACTCTTGGGATTTAAGTTATGACAATATTACCCACATCCCTGTTTACGCAGCACTAGCGGATGCGCTAAATGTTCTATTTTACGTTAGAACAAATAAAGAAAAACATATTTTATATTGCCTGAACTAATTGGAAAATATGTTGAAGCAGTGAAACTGAAGTGAAGTTCAAGAAATATAGAAAACATTATCCTTCATGTTGTGCGCGGGATTTGATGTTACAGCTTTTTTAAAACCACCTAAATTTTATAAAATGTTTGAGACAACTCTGAAAATCAACATAACAGAGAGCTTAACTGCAAATGTAGCGCTATGCTACATGCAAAGGTCGGCTTAACATTTGAACAGCGGCCCCTGGGAATGTGTGCTGACGCAGGCCGGCGGGGGCGGGGGAGGGAGCGGGAGGGGGGAAGCAAAGCGTAATAAATAAATATACAACCAGACTTGGTTATACTTTCCGTAGCATTGCTTACGAAAGAATTTTTCTTTCACTTTAAATCCCAGGTAACTTCATTATGCGACATCCGACGCCCAGATTTTATTCCATTCTAAATGAAGTAGTCTTTTGCAAAAATAAATATTGAAAATAAACTTGTTTTAAGACGCTGTAAAATGTGAAATAACATAGTCTCGAGTTCTGCAAAAGCTTGGATAGAAATAGAGGGATAATAATGTTTTTCTCCCCGCTTATAACTTTCATTTAGTGTTGCGCGAGGAGTTCGTGCGAAGGAAAATCTAATTTAGTTGGTCTGGCTGCGACCAGAGCTGCGGTTATTGTAGCCCGCGCCAACTGACTCGTCTGTTGTTTAATAAATAACGCCCTTGCGTAATTCGTTGATTCTATCAACGGATTTTCCTAACGTTCATTATCTGGTGAGAATTATGAAAATAAAAATACTAATAAATGTCGGCTCTGGGTTTCAGTTCATTCGTTTTATTCTACAACGGTGTTATTGGTTAGTCGGTTTTAGCATATTTCAGCACTAAACCGTTGATAGATTATTCTCTCGGATCGTTACTGTTTCCATTTAAAAAGTGAGTCACCCATTAGCTAAACTTCTTTATAATTATGTTCCGCTGAAATAGCGCCTTAAATCTTCGGTTATTGCTGAAACAATTAGCAGTAAATGAATTAAATAATTTCCCGATGACAACACACCACTACCGAGGTCGGCAACGCGGCGCAGTAAATCGCACCGTGGAACGAGACGCCGTAATTGACCGGGGGACGACGAGATGAAGCCGTCTCCAGTTCGCTGGGGGAGATAGATTTGTGCGAATTTCAACTCTATGTGTAACTCACAGGTAATAAAGTTGAATGAAAACTGGCGGATGTAACAATAAACTTGTATTACACGCGAGCAGGTGTGTAGACAGCTCGATGAAATAGGATGGGAAATGTTTGCTCACATATCGTATATAATACTTTGCTGAATCTTTCGGATAGCTTATGTTTCATAGACTCACCCTACCGAGAACAACACATGCAAGTCGGTTCTTAAAAAAGAAACGTAATAAATTCTTTAAACATACAACACAATTTCTAGTTCAGATATTTTTGTAAGCAATGAATTTGCGTGTAAGACAGCAGTAAAACTGTTCCCTGCAGTTCCTGCCATTGCACGCGATGTTACGTCATAAGGAGGCGAGGTTGGCACCCGCCCCAAAGGTCTAGCTGGGACCAACCGGGACTGGCACTGCGCTCACGGCGCGAATGGCAAAGTCTCTGAGATATAATCAATGCGTTATTATTTACGTACTCGCGATTATGTTTAAAACGAAATCAACGTAATTTACCCATTTTTTACTTAAGCAATTTACGTTTACGTCGTTTACGTTGGTATTAGGGAGATTCTTTTATGTCCATACTTACATAAACAAATTTGCATTTTTGTAGACTTGTCCTTTTGCATTTTAGAAAAAGAATTCTGCTTGTATATCTTCTACAAACAAAAGGTAAATGAAACACAAGGAAGAAGCGAGGGAAAAGCGCGCCCTCTGGAGAATTCCCGCTGAGAAAAAACCATAAAACTTTAGTATCATACGAACAAAGATAGAAGCGAGGAAATGGCTTCGTAAAAGTACGGAGTACTTTGAAACCCGCAAGACATGCGGCATATGGACGCAGACGTGCAAAGCATTTGAGACTTTCTCTTGCAAGACATAGCGAAGAAGTTAGATTGTTAGTAACTTCGCAGTCACGCCTTTTAAAATGAAAGATAGCGAATAAGATTGGATTTAAAACATTGTGAGTTGGGTGCGCTTTCGATTACCCGCGATGGTCCTTGGGGGATTGCCGACTCCAGTAAAAGTATTGCTCCGTTTTTTAAAACATTATCTACTTATCTTAAAAATACAAACATGCAGACAAATGGGTAGCATGATCTGATTACATAAGTATTATTATAAGTTATTCTATTGATTTAAGAAAACCGATTTATTATCCATTCCACTTCATTTCATCATATTTATTGTTTAGCTAACGGCTCTCATTCGTAATCTTATAAAAACCAGGAAATGTATGTGTTTCATAAAACTTAATTTCTAATTATAAACTAAATTACATTCGTCTAAACAAGAGCTAATAGAACAATTGATGCGACTATTACAATGTTTTCCATCAGCGGCGGGACCCTAAGATGTCTGCCAATTTTCTGAGCAAATCGACTAACGGAGGGTGCGGGGTGAGTGGCTAGGAGTAAGGGACGAGGGGTTGCTATCTACAGTTGTAAATCATCCGCTGCGGCTTGCGGCTAATTCGCCGGGGACTACGCACATTAGGGCCTCTACACACTGCGACGATGTGTGCAACTTTACCATGACCATTATACATTTTGTTATCTATTACTATGTGTTTGTTACAACTTGGAACATTATCAAAAGATTTTAGTCACAGTTTTTAGACTAAATTTGTAGTACCTAAAACTCGCATTGTAAGGGCAAAGAAAAATTGTTACCGATGCAAAATGTAGATTATGTGTACATAAATAATGAAATCGATGGCCAATGGCGCTTTATACCCATTACTTTTAGATAGTAAGCTGTTACAGATTGCTCATTCAAACTTTTATTACAATGTCGTTCCGTCCTTGACTTTATCAAGATAATGGCGTGTCGTTAGGGGCACGAGGCGCGAAATGTCTTGCAAATAAAAATATTATTTGTATGCGCCTCTACACCCACTGCTGTCGCCCTCGCTTCGGTCGCACGGCATTTCCCGCGCAATTGCACAAACAACTTAGCGCCGATACGCAACTGATAGTCGGATCATCTTTCACTACACATAAAGCTGTTCCACAGCACTTTTGTTGATGGCTAAGGAGTATTTTTACTAAGTAATTCTTTAATTACATCTGTAATTTTTGACCCTTTTTTGAAAGCTCAGTATTGTAGTTTCTCCCAATTTTAATAGATATGTTAAACCAACCGTTGGTCGTAAATATTAATACAAATGATATGCTATTATAGTTAATATAAAGACACAATCACCAGCTAGAGTTATGTAAGAGGGGTGTAAGCTTCCGGCAAACAGCTCGGTTCACAACAAACCGACACCACTGCGGAACTGATTTGTCAATTGTTACACTTGTATGCGAACAAGCATAATCCCTTTCGGGGTAGGCAGTACCCTGCCCGCACCCCGCCCGCGCCCCATCCGCGCCGCACGCCGCACTCGCCTGCGGGGGAGTGCGCCGGAACTGAGACAGTTTCTCTTTGTGCTACGTTCATAATTAAATGCTTAACTGTTGGTGGCAGCCGCGCATTAACAAGATTCCATTCCGCGTGTCTTAATAATACAAGTATATCATGACTGTTTTGTATATGAAAAAGGTAAAAATCTTGCCTTTAGAATTATTTTGGAGAATATATTAAGGCAGAGACAAATTGATACTTAAATAGCTAAGAGAATCTCATTTTGCGCTATTTCTGCGGTTCAAAGAAGCTACAAAACACAAAACTTTTTAAAACATTAAAGAATGTCAATTGCAGATTGAAATGAGTCCATTCAGGAAGGCATGGCAATCGACAACAAAAGGTTGAAGCGCAACAACAAAAGGCAACGCGCGGCGGGCGAGCGGCAGCACCCCAGAGCGCTAGGGTTGTTGAGGGTCGGGGATACCGCGCGCCGGCTCATTACGCACCGGACAGCTCTCCGCGACCTGCAGCCACAATGCAAACGCTCTACAAATAGCGTGTTCTTAGAAAATTAAAGTTTTATCTCGATAGCAAGCTTTTGGATTGGTTTAAAAAACATTTATAAAGTAAAGAATTGAATCGATTATTGATAAAATAAGTATATAAATAAGAATACTTCTAAATAACAACTGTAACTTCCCAATGAGCCTACAGATTAAAAATAGTTATCTGTTTGTCATTAGAAGGGTAAACGATTCGATGAAAAGCAGTGCTAATCGGTTAGTGAGGGGTTGCTTTATAACCACAGCAATCAATTCACTTCCATTGTCGGTCGTGAGAGAACATTAAATTATAGTCGGATATGAATTCGTCAGGCGACGTTCGGCGCAGAGCGGCGGCGGTGGCGGCGGTGGCGGCGGGCGGCAAACGACCGCCATTGTGCCGTGAGTGCCAGTCGGAGTGGTACTGTTTATACCCGTTGCCCGTCGTTATAATCACCACTCATCGTAGCGTCAAGTAGTGTAAATGGTGCTTAAAAGGCCGTGAGAAATCATAAATCAATTGTAATATGGATCCAAATTATATCCACCCTCGAGATTTGTCTTTGACATTTATGACATTTGCGAAAACTTTTCAACCCAACATAAGCTAGTTGGGGCTATATTGGTTAGCGTTTCAAGGAACAAAATCTAACTTCTCAATTTTCGTATGTAGGAAATGTGTGTAACTTTAAGGGCAGCAGTAGTGTGTAGGCTGCTTTGGAATACTGCAACTCGCGGAGCTTACTATACAATCGATATTTGCCATTAGCGTTGGCTGGCTGTGGCCGGGGCGGCGCGGGCCGCGTGGAGAGCCCATCTCACCGTATTTACCTATGTAAATAATAAATTAACTTTTGTGACGAGAAATCTTTTGAGTAGACAGGGAGCTGCGCGCGAGCTGTATCTAAATGTTGGAACATGTTTTATTTATTTCCGCTCGTTATACGACTACCTGAGCTTCGTGCAGATTGTGTCGTATTAAGCTAAAGTGATTCACAAATTTTTCCATATCAAAAGTCTGCAATCTTTTAAAAAGCAGCTGATATGGTTGTCTATAACTAAGGCTCGATGACAATATTCTACTTAAGTTTTATTTTGGAACTTGATGATATTTGCAACGTTATAACGTGCAATTTGGTTTTAAATTATATGTGCGATATGCCGGTCTATCCTATAAGCCTACGGCGGTCGGCGAGGCACGGGGAAGCCCCGCGGCGTACCATCAAATATTCATAACGCGACCCCTCGCTCGTAGCACCGCTCTACGCTCTTCGGCAGCCGGCGCTACGCACCACTCTTAGAATGTTCAATATTTCATGATATGTCCTCCAGTTTATTATTGTATACTTTGTGAGGAATATTTGAGGCTGACGGTCTCACTGTTTGTGCTTAGTGTGTCAATATTTACCAACTTTTATTGTAAGAAACGGTTTCAATTCCAGTTGTTGGTCTTTAGTTTGAATTCTAACTTGAATCATAAAATTGAATCGATGATAATCAATATAAAAGTATTTCATTGCATAAACTGTTATTTGTACAAGTTTATAAATATCCATAATATTTAAAGGATCTAAATCGGTTTATGTTGTAAAACAATTAGCAATGATTACGTAAGAGCTTCGAATATTCGCCAATTAGTGAAAGCAAACCTGCGATATCGAGTTACGGAGCAAATTAGTTCAATAGGGCGAGGGTTGAGGGGTGAGGGGTGCGAGGCGAGGGGCGGGAGATGTAGATTCATGAGAGATAACTGCGCACTGGTTCATTACTGCGCTTGTACTGAGGGTGGCGACAGAGACGCGGGAGAACTCTGTAATCAGCCGGAAATAATGAATAACCTAATTATTTTTGTAGCCGGAACTTAATTTATCTCGATAAAATTGTTTGTGTTAATCATTGGTCTGAGTGCGTTTACACAAAAAAATTTTCATGTTCCTTACTTCTAGTTTTTTTTTGGCATGATAGCTATTAGTTATTTTGTTTTTTATGAAATAAAACCAAATTAATAACTATTTTTATAAAACTGGTATAAAACAGCAAGATACGGTCCTGGCTGGAAGCCATGCCGCAGAGCTAATTGAGACAATTAGAGGGCGCGAGGGAAGGGAAGGTTGACAAAGTCCCGCTCCTTCGGCAATAGTCTCGTTACGGTCATCGAGGAGTTATGAAAACGTTTGTACAATGCCAATAATGTAATTATTTAGTTTAGAGTAAAATTGGTTACACTGTATTTCCTATAACGCGAAAAATGTTGTAAATTTTAAGTAAATTGAAGATCATGTTTTTTTACGTATTGAATAAACCTAACATACACATAACCTTAACAGACACGTACAATGTCAAATTTTAAGTGCATTGCCCCGACCCTTATTTAATAAAAGCATTATTTTACAAATATTTGTTGATCGTTAGCAGTGAGCCCAGGGAAGCGGAAACCTTAGCGCCTAACTCGAGGGGGTAGAGTTCAATTTGTGAGGCAAATTGTGTTTGTATAGGCCGCGTGTTGTTTGCACGGGCTCGGCTGCGGCATCTTGTTTTCTTGGCATAATCATGTTATGTTTGGAATTTAACCGACTATATATATGTTGGTATTTATTGAAGTCGAAATAAAAAATCTTTTATATGTAAAAGTTGTATCAGATAGAAAAGTAATTGTTCAGTCTTATGTATATGGTTATATCTCATGTATATGTGTTTAACAATACTTCGTACTTGGTCCTCAAAAATTTCAAGCAGTGCTGACTGTCGCAGATATTCAGAAAGAGAGGAGTAGAGATCATATAGCTTTGCTTAGTCGCTTGCTTGTTGTTCATCCAGCGAAATGTTTATTTAATGTTACAAGTTAATGACTTACCTGAGTCTCTGAGCTGCAGCGAGTCGACCTTGTGGGTCAGGTAGCCACGGAGGGCGGCGGCGGTGTCCCCGCGCAGCGCGCCCCGCAGCCGGCCCAGCAGCGCGCCCGCCGCGCCCGCGCCCGCGCCCAGCCCCGCGCCTTGCGCCTCCTCCGCGCCTTGCCCCGCGCCCTCCACCGTCCCGCGCCCCGAGGGCCGAAACAAACTCCTACCACAAATTACTTTGACAACTCCTTTGTCTTTCAATTCGACGTCTTTTGTCTTGTTTTTATAATATAATTATGCAGTCGTTGCTTATTTCTATATTAGTCAATTACTCGTATGTCTAGGCTTAACTAAGTTCAGTGCGTTTTTTGATATGTATTAGGTTGTGTTGCCCTTAGTGCTTGACCATGGTGCGCCGCCGGTCCTCTGCAACAATATAGGCCTTGCTACAATTTAAAGTTGTTGAATTGTTTGAAGAAAAATTGTTGACCCAGAACTCATTAATTATTAAAATAATGCAAAATGAATACTGCTACACGCTAAAATGAATAAAAACCACTGGTACTATCGCGGCGTAGCATCGCTACGAGGCAAAGTTTGCTACGAACATGGAACTTTAAACATATTTAATTTGATAAATGTATGAAATATACATTACTCTTTTATATAAGTATCGTAAAGTTGTTCCTACATACCACTGTTCATTGTATGAGCTTCAAATTCGATTCAAAAGTAATACAAGTCAACTTTTCAGTGTATAGAAAAGGTAAGCATTCAATTTGGTAACATAAGTAATTCAGTCAGCTACATTTACGTAGGTAAAGCGGCGGAAGTCGTATCGAGCGCGTTTCCGGTCCCAAGATGGCGGCCGGAAGGGCTCCAACGGCAGTTTCCTCTCGCACACTTCCGATTGCTTTCGGCTATGACTCCGAGATATTTAACACCACAGAGGAGATCATTTTAAGTGATTTTGTTTAGGTAAAACCTCAGTACAGTTAAAATACTTACCTTTAATTTAAAAGTTTGTCAAGAATACTGATATAGTAATGATGTAACTGGAATATCATCATTTGCTGAATTGAGTACTAGCGAAAATTAGCTGTCGACCGAAATTATTCTAGACAGTTCCTTGAAGTACAAGTGCAATAGAAAAGACATGCGCAACAAGAATACTAAGTAATTCGATGGTTCTTCACAGGATCATATTTAGCCGACCAGTAAGATACCTCACGGTTTAAGAATGAAATATTAGCCTCAAAAATTTGCATTTTATATAATATATAAATATAGAACTAATATAGAAACGAAATGTAAACAGAGCGCTCACATCTAACAGTTTTTTATTAATCAGTTATTCTTACGAAGGAAACAAACTTTAGCGGAGCGCGAAAAAATTAATTTAACTATAAAATGAATTACGTGCTTACAAAAAGATTGCCTTGTTTCTAACTTCATCTCTTCTTACAAATAGTTTGGTAGTAGTGAGTTGCGCTTACGAAGGGATAATAATAAACAGCAATTACCGTGTAGCACTGACCGACCTTTCTTCGTACAGACACATTTAAAAGCTGCATCGTCGCCATAATGAGTACCAACGATTGTAGCATTCAGGTTGGACACAACGAGATTCCCTGACTATACATACATACGTGACGCTTTACATAGAATGATTCAACTTATGAAGTGACCGTACAAATTAAGCCCTTATTTCTAAAATTCACAATCAAGTCAGTAAGTACTCTTGGTCTAAAATTATGAAACATGTACAATTTACAGAGAGAAATTAGGAAACTAAATCGAAATCAATGAGACAATAACCAGAATCTTAACAGACACGTTCTCAGTATTCTGACACTACCTGACCGAGCAGCAGTTGTGATAGCTTATTTCTTGTCCTCAACATTAAATACATGCTGCAAGCAAATACAGCAGCTGAAATCTCCCTTTTAATATGTATACATACACGCGCACTCTCCTGTTCCTCGCATACATACATACTGACACATACATGTATATGACGCAACCGTTTCGTTATGTAACAACTGGCACCGGTTATGTAATGCTACAACCATCAGTTACCGGACACATCACCTCCGCAACGAAACCAAACAGCAAATCAAAGACACGGCGAGGTGCAGAAAATGAAAAGAAAACTACAATGGCCGTTTAACAAATGTGAAAATATTGACCTTTGATGTGTGCGGCGGGAGCTCGGCACACCTGGGAGCTGCGGGCCCGGACTGAGCGATGGCCTGCGGGCGGCAGGCGAGCGGGCAGCGCGCTGGCGCACACACCGCGCCGCCATTCGCCGCGCCCCGCCTGTGACGTCACGCCGCCCCGGCCAATGGGGCGCGCCTGAAACTTTCATGTAGGTATGGGAGGAGATCGGTCGATTGCTAAAAATAGGCCCCGAAGGCGCGCGGTGGTCGATACCCGCCCGCGCCGGGCTGCCGGCCCGACGGGCTGGGGCTGTCGGCCTACTCTATTCATCGTCATCATACCAACTCTATTCTATTATTAATTAGCCCTTAGGGACAGCTCTAAACATACTTATGAATTACAATTCAAAACTAAATGTATCTGATACATTTTATCAATCTACGAGTATACTATATTAATGAAACAGTAAGTAAATCCGAGAGCCTGTTTCACATGAATATTGTCAGGAGTTCAAGAAAAGAATGTACAAGATTAACTGCATTAAAATGCTTTGCAGACCTTCATCGCTGTTGTAAACAACAGTGAGTTATTTATTGCACTTTGTAACGTTAAACAATTTACAGCCAACTCCGACTTCGTCATTAGTAAGTAAAATCTATAGATCAATTTACATGAGATTGATTTTTCTGGTGGAGTCACATTGTTGAGGATGATGCATATGAAGGGACATTCTTATAACCTGACACTGATACTTACCTTATAAACAAATGGAAATCCGAGCGTTGACTATGACACGTTTTCAAGAGAAACACTTTAATATAAACATCAATGATTTTTCAATGTAGTCTGTGCGGTGCTTAAAATGCTCGATACAGCGAGCGCCACGCCAACGCCACGCCAGCGCCGACTCACAGTTCCGGACAATTCAAATATCAATTATATGATAAGGCAGAGCATGAACCAGAGCAAATCATTGCGATGTGCAACATTTATTTAAAATATTACATACAGAGACATCAATTTTATTATATGTATATATAGTATACATACCTCGTTAACAGTTTATTCAAACAAACTGTCTTTAACAATATCACTGAAATACTACGCGGTAGAGTAAGTTGTAAAAGGAAGTAAGGTTAGAAAATCTTTACCTTATTTAAAGGTGATTCAACATTTTTGTCCTCAGCTCTCTGGTCCCTTTTGCTAACACAAATTGGAAGGCGTTCGTTTTTTGTTAAGTTTTACCTGACAATTCATAATTTAATCCAAACGGCGAGACCCACAGTAAAATATAATAGCATGACAAATGTATGAATCCTACACGGAACAGTACACTCACATCTATGACAAATTGATTAACTGCTTATTTCTATACACATTTAAACTGTGACGATGTGTACGTCGTGGTAAGTGTATTGCGTCATAAATAAATAACAAAAAGGTAATCTTTCGGATTCGTATCTAAGACAAGTTTGACCTATTAAGTATATACCTAGAGTGTCAGTTCTTGTATTTTATTCGTATATAAATCGTAATCAATGCAATATTTACAAATTAGAATTGCAAATATCCGTCAGGTGAAATGGTCCGGGGGATTGCGGCGGGCGGCGGGGGGCGGCGGGGGGCCGCGGCGGTGCTTACAAACTTTTACATTTAGCCAAACTCATCCCGCGGCCTCGCTTGAATACCAATCAGTCGAACTTACTGCGGGGAGATCACTTTACCGTTAATAAAACATTTTTGGACATTGGATAAACAACTTTTATCGAGAATCAATATTACGAAGATTTCGAGATCTGAATTTTACATGAGCTTGTGTGATCATCGTGGAACTTGGTGGAACATTTCTTTAAAATTGTTAGATGCCTGTGTCATGTTTTATAAATTTAATAATTGATTGATATTCTTCAAATAGGAAAAAGAAAAAGCAATGACTTCGATGAGTCAGATTAAAAGTGAACATTTAGATTTCTATAGGACACTAAAAACATCTATATAGATAATTTCAATTTATGGCATTTTAATGTAAAGCTAATGAATCCGACATCATTTTTTTTCTAACTACTAATTGTTAAATTTCCCTTTTGATGTAATATAGAGTCGGCGCTGTTACCGATAGCTGTATATTTGAGGACCTTGATGATGTTCAAGTCTAGGCTCTTAGTTATACCTAATTCAGTAATGTAAAATTCATAGCTTTGACATCAACGTTAACATTTCAAAAGTAATAATATTAATGGAATCGTAAGAGTAGCGGAGTTACGATAAGGTCGCGCCACCGACCGGGCGGTGCGGCGGGCGCAGGGTGTGCGGGGGGCGGGGGTTGGTACGGTCGATGTCAGCGCGCCTGCGCTCTGCTGCCCGCACCGGATGTGGCCTTAGTGCTTTAGGAATTCAAATTAGATGCCCTAATCCCTGGTGCTCTCTGATCAAAATGTTTCATTACTCAGCGCGGAATGATCAAAACATTTTATTGTTGAACAACCTTTGGTGAATTCTAGTAAATTAAGTACTAAGCAATTATAATTCAAATTAAAGTAATGATTTTTATAACAAATAAATGAAAGCATTATAAAAGTAAAGTTTTATAAAACAACATATACCAAATGTAAAGTTAATCGTAAGTGACACTTCTGTCTTGTGCCAAAGAGCGTGGCGGCGGCGGGCAGTGGGTCAAGCACCGCCGTCTCTAACTGCCTCTTAGTCTCCCCCGACTGTCCCAGCTGCCCCGTCTGCCCCGGCTGCCCCGGCTGCCCCAGCTCGGCTAACGACTGTACTTCGAATGATTAAACTTAATTACCTCAATTTTCAGCCAACTTTGGCGACCAATTTATTAACTGTGTGTTAGTTGTGTCTGTGCTAACGTTGTGAGGTCTGGACACAGCTGGGAGAAATTATTGTTTTCAAATTTACTTAAATACTCTATTTTTCATGTTGATATATTTTTGTTATAAATCGATTTAAGTTAAGCTTTCATTCAGCTTGTTCTATTAAGAAGGCATCCCCAGGGAAGGATAATCTCAGCGGCGACCCGTTTCAAAAGGGATCACCGTTACAACCGCGTCTCATGCGCGGGGATTACCCGCGCGCTGCGAGCGCCCTCTGTCCCATATCTCACTG
>DVQH01001480.1:0-12651 GCA_018231625.1 Papilio phestus | reverse complement strand
TATCCGAACTTTTGCGTTATCCGAACTACCCTCAACAATCATTGGTTCGGATAAGAGGGGGACGACTGTATCTATTTCATGAGATGTTTTTAACTCACTTTTTGAAAAATATAGATAGACTGGTTGACGCAACATGCTGTCGCATCTTTACCGACGCGCTTTGACTCGATCGGGTTGCAAGAGTCATTTTTTCAGATGTCATCGATTCTCTACAGCGGTGAGCCCGGAGAACGAGGCCAAGGGCGAGTCAAACGATTCACCTTCAACCCAACCCGACTTGAATCAAGACTCATATTACAGCACCGCTTCTCTGGAACCGGTTCCAATCAAATCTTTGCGCATCAAACAAACAGTTGAGAAGATTGACAAGGATGGTTTGATTTTTCGGAATTATTTTCTTGGCTACATCGATAAAGACTTGTTGAGGTAAAGTTCTCATTGTTATGTTTTTGTGGTTATTGAAGTTTAATTTTCAATCGATTTACAGTTTTCCGTTTCTGCTGCGAACTCGAAAAGAGGTGCATGAGATGACGCAACAATACGAGATGATACGGCAAACTTTTTGTAAAATTAAAAAAGATGAAGAAGCTTTGAACTATTTGAATTATAACACGCTGCACGAGTTGAGCGTCAGTGAGATGATGTTTGTCTTCGAAGCCATCGGTGCCAGTTTGCCGCAGAAGTTGATCTTTGCCACCAAGGAGGACGCGGTGAATCGGTTTGAAAAGAAGTTGACTAAGTCGTTCCAGGTGGAACGTCAAGGTGGTGTTGCCACAGTTGACGAGAGTGCTTTCACTTCGTTTCACAACATACGCGAGATGATTGAGAGTATTGTACCACTAGTGATGCACAACGCGGTAGTGCAGTACGCACTTCACAACTCACCCAACTCGACTCTTCAAGAGCTGTTTCGAGGCAATACTCGGGTGGCCTTTGCTTACAATGAAGCCAGTAACCAACTATTACCAGACGACCCTGCTCAAAACTGGCAATCGGAGGCGTTCTTATCTGACAAAGATGACTCTTGGATAGCCAGTGGTCTCAAATCACACATTATCGATCAAGACTACACACACTATTTAACTTTCATGAAAACAAATACTTTTGCTGATCATCAAGATTATCAATTCAACAATACAAATTTAGGTATGGTGGGACTCTTGCTTCCTCGCGACAAGGTGGAAGTGGAATCAGACGGTACCGATTACTTTGGAATCAAGCATCAAAAGATCAGATTTGATTCAGTGGAGTTGGATCGTCAACAATATGAAGTGATTGCTAGTCAGAAAGAGCTATGTGATTTTAACAACATCAAGGGATGTGGCCAGTTGGCGGTGTCTGCCGTGATTGTTGGTCTTCTAAAGCAACTTCAAAGGAACATCTACTCTCACCTGATCAATCACCGAATTGGTTTGACCAAGTGCGAGTTGATTCAGTTGAAACTCTATCAGGTGACATGCAAAATATACTCACTTGAATCGATGCTTTACCTCACCGCCGCCATGTACGACTCTTTCAATCGGCCGGCTAACTTTGAACTGGAATCAGCAGCAGTTAAAACACTTGCAGTTGAGTATGCCTACAGTGTGATTGCTGAATTAAGATCCATTTGTGGCTCTCGCTATCCATTTGCTTCTACTCTGTTTGACTTTATCTTCTACATTGATTCCCTATTCGAGACGTCTCTTGAGAGTCGCATGACAATAGGTGGAGCTGCCATCAAGCATATGCTTCAACATGAGCCCTTCTCATTGAATCGCATTCGAAACATTTTCAAGCATCCAATCTACAACATGAAGTTCTACTTGCAACAACGAAAATTTCGTTATAACGATGCCATCCTTAGCAAGGAGATGAACAAGTACATCCACCCGAACATGCACGGCACTTGCAACTGGATAGAACATTGTCTGGCACGTCTTAACTTCTCCACCTACTACTTAACCAATCGACACAAAGAAGTAAGGCACTTTGTCACTTTGTTTCTAATTCTTTTCTAACTGTCTTGTATGTCATTTTGGTTTTGCACAGAAAGTGCTGGAGAAGCAAGCAGATTTGGACCGACTAGCCACTATGTCCATGGAGTTGTATATGATGATAGCTTGTCTGTCGAGAGCCAATCATTCTCTGTGCTATGGAATTCGCAATAACCACGTAGAGAAGGAGATTTGCCAGGCCATCTGCAAAGAGACCTTCCTCAAGCATCTCGATCTCTTCGAGTCAGTCGACAAGCGAGTGATGGCTGACAACGACTTCTACGCTCACAACATCTTCCAAGCAAATCTCAAACACGATGGTTACTTTCCCTCGCTTTTCGAGATTCCCACAAAGGAATCCGCGTGATTCCAATGAGACGGTCAATTAAGTTTTTTTGCAAAAGTAAACGATTTATTTCGTATAATAATAGATATCTGCAGTGATTACAAAAAGTATATAATATTATAGAATTGGAAAAGGAGAACATCTCGATGTATGGCTGTGGTTGTGTCGGTGTCAAGTGGATGGCATTAAACAATGAGAACGAACGTGTTTTTGTTTCAAGAATAAAAATACAATATGAGAATGAGAATAGTTTGAGTTACACGAAACTCAAAGCAAGCAGAATCACAAGAAAACAGCATTTTGGTCTAACAAATGTAGATTGAACTGGTCATGGCCAATGGATTTAATAAATTTTAAGTAGAAACATGTTCAATGACCATCGGCTACCAATAATTTGTCACACTTTTAGTTAGCTCCGTTTTAATAAAGATTTTTATCATGTACAAGGTGAGTAGTGTGACCATATTTCAGTCAACTCTATAAATATAAAATGTCAAAAATGCTATTTTTCAAAATAAGCGCGAAAATGGATATAAAATTGCCGATGTTTGTAGTCGGGATGGCATGAGCGTGTAATGATAATGAGTGGTGGTTATGAGGTGGGTGTGGGAGAGGTTTTTGATTGCCGAGAGAGAGAAAGAGAGTCGAGTATAAAACTACACATCAACAAACAAACGTGGTTTGTGTGTGTGAGAGTGAGAGAAAGAAAGGTGATGAGAGCATGGCTGGTGCAATTGATTCCGACTTCTTGGGGAAGAGCACAACGTTAGTGGACCTCAGAACTCTCGGCCTTTGGCACGAGGTGATTGTTAGCCTCTTGGAGAGTCGAGTGCGGTGTTGAGTGGGGCGTGTTGTGAGATGTACTCAATGAGTTGGGCCCCAGGCTTGACAAGGAAGTTGGCTCCACCGTAGTAGAGTGGGGCACGATGGGTCCAGTGTAGTTGAGAGCGCTACTGCTGCCATTCATGCCCTCACCGTAACCAGTGCCCGAGAAGTACTCTTTGTTGACGCAGTTGCGAAGGTTGTCTGGAATGCGACCCATGATAGCTCGGCGAATTTCGGTTGCCGCCATTTCACGTAACTCGGTGGAACTAGCGTCACTGTACCATGCGGCGTGAGGCGTGCAAATCAGGTTCGGTGCATCCTTCAGCGGTCCTGATGTCGTGGGGATTTCTAGTTAGAAGATAAACCTCAAACTTCTAATATAAATCAATTCTTACCATGATTGGCGTTGTAGGGTTCGTTTTCATGTACGTCCAGAGCTGCTGCCCGAATGCGACCGTCCTTGAGTGCCGCAGCCAGTGCGTTCTCATCAACCAAACCGCCTCGCGCAGTGTTGACCAGAAAGGCGCCTAGTTAAGCCAACACTTGGTCAGAGTGCATCAAAGTTAATCAATAGAGCAAACCTGGTCTCATTTGTTTGATGGTGAACTCATTGATGAGATGGTGGTTATGCTCGTTGAGGTTGCAATGCAGAGAAACACAATCACTCTGAAAGAGGAGGTCTTGCAAAGTGTAAACACGGGTCAAGCCAAGAGACTTGTCGATGCCGTCAGGTAGATAGGGGTCATAAAAAATAATATTAAAGCCGAACGCCTTGGCTCGCAAGGCAACCGCAGTCCCGACACGACCTGACCAAATAAATAATTAAGAGGTGACTAGAAACGTAAATAAAACATACCGAGACCAACAATGCCAAGTGTATCGCCTCTTATCCGAGCACAACCACTAGCAGCTTCTCTAACTTGTTCAGGGCCTTGAAATTTCTTGCCTTCCCTGACCATGTTGGCAAGCCAAAAAGTACGCCGATATAAGTTGAGAATTAGGCACATAGTAGAGTCTGCAACTTCCTCAACTCCAAAACCAGGAACATTGCAAACGGCGATTCCTGTTAATCAATTCAAGTTAATACAATTGACACTTTTTACACTTGATGCCAACTGCTTACCAAGTTCTCCAGCAGCTTTGATATCAACATTATCTACGCCAGAACCAATTCGTACAATGATGCGCAATGCTTTGAATTTCTCCAAATCTTCTTTGGTGAGCGAGATCGTATGCCACATGAGTGCGCCGACAGCTTCATTCAAGACTTTTTCATGAATCTCTTGTGTAGACTGGGCATCGCAGAATGCTACCGTAGCTACGTCTTTCAATATCGGCATTTCCACGGAGCAGTCGCGCCCATCAAGAAGCGCAACCAATGGTCGAGAATGCAAAGGACCATTGGGAATTGGCCCACGTGCGCCCACTAAATAAATAAAAACATATGTTAGTCGAACTTTGGTAAACATGACTTTGTCTGAAGTAAAGTGTGAATGATCATTATTAAAGTTCGGGTTTGAAAGAACAGGACAGAGAAAAAGAGGCAACGAAACGGCCACTTACTGCCATCTACTCTAGGCCGTTTCAGATTTTTCTTCTTGTCCATGTTGTTGTTCTCTTGATGGTTTAGGTTGACGAGTGGCTGATGCGGCAGCAAAAATTGGTTGAGATTGCCGCCCGCTCCTCCTGGAACAAGCTGCTGGATCAGCGCACTAGGGACAATACCCGGCAGTGAGTTGAATAGGTTGGATGAGATCGGGGTGGTGGATGCGAATGAATGGCCTACTCGCGTCTCTTGTGGAGAGGATGTCACTTTGCTTTCGTTGGCCAGCTTGCCCGAATTTGGTGAGCCGATTGGCACCGGATCAAGACAAAGAAACAGGGAAGTGTAAGGGCCGGTGAGGCAAGCACCGGTCAAAGTAATCAATGAACACTATAAGCAAATGGGAGGCACTGACTGGCTGCGGGCACCGATTTCTGATTTGCTTCTTTCCAGTGACACGCACACTAACAGGTTCGGTGCGGTCAGAATGTCAGCAGAGCTAGAACGGGAGCGCGATCTCCACTAATGTGTGCGACAAGACGCAATCGCAAGACGAGAGAACGCAAATGCGAGATAGAAAGTGGCGAGTGAGAGCGAGCAATTGGCGGTGGGCTGTGTTGCTGGTGCTCTACAAGGAGAGATTCAGTGGACAAAATGAAAACAATGATGAGTACGTATCGACGAGTCAGTCACAGTGTCTGGTGAGATTAGTCACAGTCAACGCATAGATAAGATGTGTGTCCGTCTGTGAATGCTGTGCCGCTGCCAGCGGGATTGCGCGAGATGGTCAGTGATGCGGCACCAGTGACAAGCTGTATCAGGCCACTAGGACGCGGTGCTTTGGCCCACTGAGAACAACGTGGGATGCCGGGATGTCAAATGTCAACATCAAATGATGACCGGATCAAAGAGTAAAGCCAATGTGCAACACTAACTTGGGACCAGTGGGATGCACGAGCACGGCAATGCTGGGCTTTGGGAGAGACACGCTTGCGGCAGTGACGAGTTCGCCAGACACAAAGAGCGAGGATGAGTGTTGTTCAAGGTATGGTAGTGCTCTGCTCTGATGGTGCTGTGGCGTGAGCGGGGTTGGTGTGTGTGTGCAACTCTCCCTCGTGCTGTCCCTTCCATCTCACTCTATCGCTGCCCCAGTGCTGTTCGCACGCACCGGCTGGCACTCCTCGCGCCGACTGCTCTACACCTCGAATGGCCCTGCAAAGAGGAGTGCCAATTCGGTGCTAATTGCAACCCAGTTGTGTCCCAACCACGTCTGGTGACCACACTCTGATCGTCTTCAGTGAGAGAATTCAAACAAACAAAAAAACAACTCCGACATACGAACATTTGTTTTCCCATTGATTCCAATAGGATTTTTTTCTTCACATGCCGAAGTTAGACCCGCCCCTTTCGAACGCCGGTCGAGGTCTACATAGCACTGAAGTGCGCGCCAGTGTGGCACCTTCTCTGTGGACATGCCACACTGGCGGGCACTACAATGTTAATATTACACTCTCACTTCGTTTGTGTGTCACTGTTGTGCTATTGGAATTTGTGCCCTCATAGCGCTGTGACTATTTAAAAAAATTCTTTTGAGATTTTTATTATACATAAATTTTTGAATATAAAACTTTTAAATTGTATTATATAAAATTCAAAAAATTGTTTTACATTTAAGCAAAATTAGATCTAGTGTTGGGCTGGGGAGAGAAGCGCGCGCTCGGCTGACCGATGGCGAGTGCCGCCATTGCGCGCCACTGAGGCTGTCTGGTGAACGTGTGAGACGCACTCACAGCAATGCTCTCCTCTGACCCTGGCGGAAAGGGTTTGTCAAGTCAGCTACACCTGTCGAGCGATAGCGATTAAGGTGAGGGGCGGTCTAATCTCTCAACAAGGTGCCAACTAGCGGAACTAGCAGTCAATTAAACTGTTGCTTCTCATTGGCCTAACTCTCGACCAGTGTTGGTTTTACGGGAAATTACAACAATTACCAATTTAAGTGCTCATTACTCGACGCTATCATATTTCGGTGTCAATATTCAAACATTTATATATTTTAGAATTACTCTCCAACTCAAACAACGGGAGCAACTATGAAAATCAATTAACCAACTTCACAAGTTATGGTCAATTGGTTTGATGAGAAGATTGCTTTGATTACTGAATGACAATGAGTCAATGTTCATTCAATGCCAGCTCAAAACACAAGGTGTAGGCAATCTATTTTTGATCATAAAATGCAAGGGTGACGACTCGTGTCATGACAAGCGGCTTGTGTCCACCATTCGTGACTCTTTAAATAGCCATGGTCACCATGGTAAACACTTACATAGGCAAACCTAAAACGCGACCAACGACAAATTTTGTGATAGTCCAAGCGAGTTGTGGGTGCCAAGTCAGCAGCGCGGCAGTGGCATCTGGGTGAGTGTAATGGACATTACTGCTGCTGACGATGCTCAAGCACCAATCGTCAGTTGATCATTGAGATCAAATGTGCCGAGTTCGGCAATGCGAGGCTAATGGTGTGGCTTAGTGGTAAGCAAAAATTGGGTGCAAGGTAAGGTGATGTCCTCTCCCAATGTTTGCATGTTTTAAGAAAGTTGTAAGCATAAGTGAGATGACTCAGTCAATGTTGCAACTGCAACCGTGATGCAACTTTCATCAAGGGGTAGAAGTGCGCGAAATGCATCCTGCACTCATCAACAACCAATTGAGATGTTTGTGTAACAATGTATGCAAAAAAAGTTCTATTCATAAGGCGACACAACTACTTACATCTCGGGTAGAAGAATGGCATTGGAAAGCGAGGTCAATCACACGATGAATGAGAGAAACACGGATGCGGAAGAGGTGGGCAGAGCCAGCCAGGGATCTGTAAGGAGGGAAAAAGAGAGGAGTGTGAGAGTGGTGATAACGGGAGCGAGTGGCACTGTGACAGAGCTCACACCGAACAAGCTAGAAATCAACGAGTGCTACACTTGTAATGTGACGATGAGTGTTCGAAAGAGGAGGTGTCTCAACAAGCAGACAACAATGTACCAGCAACCCATCACCACACATTGTTGTCCGCTTCCCCTAGACACCTCCTCTTTGGAACACCCGTCGAAGTGTATCCCATACTAAGATAACGAGTGCCAACCAGCTTCAACAAAGCACAACAATACGGAGAGTGACGCGGCGCCCACCGGCTCGAGATATGTATCGAGAGCGCTCCAGTCGTGGTGGCTGCTGCGGTTGGTAGCAGTTGGCTCCACCAATACACTCACTTAGACCGCTATAGAAGCAATCACAAGTTAAAGAAGACAACCAAGACACAAGGCGAGAGAGAGAGAGAGAGAAATATGAATCGAACGGGCAACCAAGAGAAAAGACAAATAACAACAGGGGACTGATTAAAGTCATTTGGCATCACTCTCTCGCACCACGTTGGCACCCCCTTCTCGTCCCCATTGGCTCCGCAGAATGTTCCAGCTCCCTCTCCCCCACTGGTCTAGAGTAGTGCAAATCGATCGAGGAAGGGCAAGTGAGTTGAATCGCCACACGCGATATCGTTCGCCATATGCTCTCCCATCCCTCCCACGGACGCGACATCACTATCTCAACTCTTTAGGCATTGTGCGAGTACTTTCCACTGACTATCGCCACTGTACAAACTGTCTAAGGTAGAGTTGATGAAATCCACTGGAGCATCGCGCACTAAAATGGCAGCTCTCTCGCACTTTGCGACCAATAGCCTGTGTCGAGGGGAGTCAGTACGACAGCACTTAGAAAAGCCCGATCGCCATATTCTTTAGATACGACTCATATCACCACCGGAAGGTTCCATTAATAACGACACATTTCAATAGGTGAAAAGGGATTGGACGAAAGATCAACTTGGTGGTGATCAAGCAATAAGACGTACCATGGTTCGTCTTGTTACAACCACTAAGTCATGCTCTGAGCTCTATCCCCCACAGGATATGACTATTCACCTTTTCAATTTGTCATGGAAACGAAAGGGCAATGTCAATAGCACACCAAGAATTTCCATGACAAACACCGTAATTTGTCGGATATTAATTTTTTGTCTAAATTCCACGAAGTGTAAATCAAGTGATATAAATGTGATAAAACCTAGTTTGCTTCTATAATAAATTATTATATATCACTAGCACTAGTCACGGAAGTATAAGCTACTCTCCAATGAATTCTCGCTCATGTACAAAGACAATAATTCAGGTAGTGATCAGGTAGAACGAACTTGTGACTAGACACTTTAAAAAATACATTAACAAGCTCAAAAAGAAGCTTCAAGCATACATTCAGGCAATAGGGTTATGACAAAATAAACAGAATGTGAAAGCGTGAAGAATGAAATCATGTACGATCATGTGCAAAGCATGCTGGAACAAGTGAAGAACGGGAATATGCCATAGAGATATTTAATTGGTGTTCTAGCATGCTAATATGAGTAGAATCCGAGCGACTCTCGATTGTAAATAAGCACTTTTATTATCAATAAATTTTGTTTTTATTTGTTTTCACTAGCACTTACTCGATGAATTATAAATTCCGCCAAGGCTATACTTGTGTAAATTACGAAAGTGATGCTTATCAATGAAAGTGAAAAACAATTTGGCGCCAAATTGCCCACGTGTCACGTGTGATACATGCTCATACCCGCCACGGCATCGAGCACATGTGACAGTTGAATTGACACTATGGCACCAAAGCACCCTTAGTCATCAAATGGAGTTTTGTGGATAAATAAATGTGTATATATATATATATATTTTTTTGTACGTACAATCGGTCTCGGTGGGTCACAGAGAGGAGGAGGAGAGAGAGAGAGCGATAAGGACGAGGATAGAAGACGGTTGCGATGTGGGTTGTTGCGGGTGGTGATGGTGCTAAGGTGACGTGCCAAACACCGAAATACTCCGATCACAAGAAGAGGTGAAGAGTGATGGTGGTTGTAGTGCTGATCACACTGAGGTGCTGATGCGAAGACACCCAGCCTAGGCTGTGAAACACACCGTGACCCGTCGCTTTTCTCTTAAATTGGAGGTGCTACCAAACAGTGTAGGGTAGACAGAGTGAAGAGACACACAGTGACACAACTGACTAAGTGAGACTCGACTCAACCACCACGGGCAGCGAAGAGACACGCGCGCCACGCCACCGAGTCCTCACCGAGACAGAACAAAAGACGAGCCACGATGGCTAACCGATGGCAAACCAGTGCTTCTCTCTCCCTTCTCCCTCTCTCTCTTTCTCTTTCTCTCTCACACTCACTCACACACATGACCATCTTCTGAGAGTCCTCTCTCTCTCTCTCTCTCTGTCTCGCCGCGCTTTCCGTTGGTCACTGCACTGCCATCTGGTGAACGCCGGCTATGTATCAACATGATGCGACATCTGTCGGCACAGATTCGCATCAATCAATTCTACCGTATTGTCTCGTTTTTTCGAAACTCACTTTCAAATTGGAAAAACAATTAAAAATTAGTTTTTTAAAGTGGAGATTTTTTTTAATCTCTAATAAAATAAATAATTGTTAATTTTTCACTGTAAATTATCAATAAGCCATATTTGCGCACTGTATATTTACAAACTTATATTGTCTGGAAAATGTGCTCAGATGAGTAGAAGATATCTCATTCTTTCATTCACTTTTTCTCTCTTTCACTTATACTGATTAGTTTCAAATGTAAACTCTGAGTCAGACTTCTAGAAAATCTCCTTAAAAGTCCTTTAGTGTTGACTAGTCAATACGCTTTAAGTTATAAGTTATAACCATGAATAATTATTGTTAACAATGAACCGACATGACTGTATAAGTTAGGTTCGTTTCAAATATCTTGCAAAACCAGTAGTAATTTAGTGAATTAAATTTATAGATTTACAAAGTCAAATATCAGAATACATAACATAATTTTTATATTCTAAAACATAGTTGCAGCTAACCAAAAAAATGTTCTAGATGCTGCACTATCCTCAGCAAAATCTTAGCTAGTAAGTTATCTATTGGTATATTAAAAACAGTAATCAACTATCAAAACAATTATATGGTATACTTCTGTTTTCAACTTTGAGTAGCTTTTATTTATATAACTTGTTACATTTGTACCTTTAACAGTTTGCTCACTTTTTGCTCAAAATTTTTGTTTTAAATTCAAATTGATTGATAACAAAATTAATGGTCATATATATATTTATGGCTAATAACGAACATGATTTGATGTGATCGATCAGTGATCGACGATCACTGATATAAGTACACACTCTCTACTGTATCTACTAAATAAATGTGCATGTAGATGTCATTTCTTTTCGATCACAATCAACAGAATTGACGCACTCCAGAGGCGAAAAAATGTCAATTTAGTGCAATTGAGTGATCTTTCAATGTAAAATAATCACTCGATAAGCACGATTGCAACGATGAGTTTATCGCTCCGCGTCAATCTAATCGTGCTTGAGTCCACCACCATCACCTGAGATGCTTCATCGCAGACATATGTCTTTGACGTGAGGTCATTGAGATGTGCCACCCCGCTTTGGTGAAGTGCTTTCGTTGCGGGGTTCTGTTGCTATCCTGTTCCAACGGTCCAAAGGATAGTCACACGTGATAGTCACGAGTGCCTAACCTGTTTCCTTCTCTTTCTCTCTCTCTCTCTCTCTCTCAAATTGTTTATTATTCAGTATAACGGTATGCATATTTTATTTAAATATTGTTGTATAGGATTCCAGGGTGTTAACCACAACAATATTCTAATTATAATAATTATAATTATTTATGAATACTCCTCATCGGTAAAGATACTTGATACTCTCTTTATCATCGGCAGCAGGATTCAGGAAAGCGGAAACACTTTTTTTTGGTACTGCACTATTTTGGTTAGAATAGTTAAATAATGATTTGGTTAAGTTTTATAAATTGTTCTTACAAAGGCTTTTAAATTAAACAAAAATTGAATGTGTATTATAGGTCGGATTTTAAGCTATTTCCCCCTGTAACACACAGATTTACTCAACTCGTTGATTACCAAGAGCGGTGATCCGTGATGCTAAACTATAATGAACGTTAGAAGAGCAAGTGTGAGCCGTAAAGGTCAAGCTTGGCGCAACGCACTCGATTTGCGATAGCACACTCTATAGTATATACTTCCTTTAGTTCGATGTCCACCTGGCTAGATTGCTGAGTCTACTACCACTTGGAGTCCTTCCATGTCAATTTTGCACCACTTCGCGCTACACATGCGTCCCCAAAAGTTGACGTCAATGGAGCAACGAATGCGAGGTATCGTGGAGAGAGTCTCTCAATCTCGTTCGCTCCTATTGCACACCTTTATCTCTCATTGACTGTGGGCCGATTTGGCTACGGGCAGTTTATGTTTATGGCTCAAACTCATACTCGCGATACTTGTCATGGAGAAGAGAGAGAGAGAGAGAGAGAGAGAGAGAGAGAGAGAGAGAGAGAGATTAGTGTGATGATAGTGATCAGCAACACGGTGGTGCCACAATGGCGCCAGTGCACTTCCATCGAAGTGAGACATAACCATGGCGGACTCTGTCTCCATGCCCTCCCTCGCTTCCTCCGCAAACTATTTCGGTGCACTGTGTGTGCATGGTAGGTTTGATTTGCATCAATCGATCAAACTCTGTGTTTCACTGTTGCTCAGTTCTGTGTGTTTGAACATTGAGCTTGATTGCCATTGCCTCACTCTCTTGAATCGAGCTACCAACCAAGTCAGGCTGGTAGCTCGAGTGAATTTATTCAATGTGTTGTTCCACCGAGCGCCAATGGCACCACCCTGTCATTAAGCATTCAAACACAATCAAAACACTGTATACTGTGTGGGTCAAGGGAACTCGGGCGATGGGCAGTGAGTCCGTTACGATAATGAGAATGGCACGAGTGATGGACTGTGAGAGAGAGAGAGAGAGAGAGAGAGAGAGAGAGAGAGAGAGAGAGAGAG
>DVQH01001479.1:0-12652 GCA_018231625.1 Papilio phestus | reverse complement strand
ACATAGTGTACCGCTTCACTACATTTTTTAAACAATTGTTTGATTAAAGCACTCGTATCCGTTCGTGACATCAAAGCACACGTAATAAACTTTATATCAATGCTATAGACCACCTTCAATCAAAAGAACTTAAGCTCAATCGATCTCAAAAAACCTAATAAACTGAGCACGCACTCACGAAACAATAAAATTATTCACGAAGCAAAAGCACCGAACATATGTTTGTTGAAATAAGAAATAATAATTAAGTAAAAAGTCAAAAGTGGCGTGAGAACGTATGGGGTGGCCGCTGGTGGTTGGCATACAAATTGAAAGTGTCAGATCGGGCGATGGCAACAGCCGGCCGGCGATACTCTCACGGAAGCGATTACCCCGCTAAGACAATGGCCGACAAGACATGCATCTATTACCCATTTTAAACTTGTAACAAACTGCTGCCCTTTAAACGGTGTTCAATGTTAAATTATCTTAGTTGTTATTTCATTGAAGCGAACAGAGAATTTCAATGATTCCGAAACCGATACACAATTAGTACAATTATATATTCGTGGTTCGGACGCTTAATGAATATCTAATTTAATGAATTATCAAATATACCAATAAACAGTACAATGATGTATTTTATTTATATCGATGTATGTAATAAATAGAAGAGACTTGACTGAAATGGTCGAATACAATAACTATTAAATTATATACATTATCATCATCGTTTTAAAATTACCTTAAAACTTTTAGACAAAGACCTCGAACGCAAATCGTATCCGCATTAGCAATAAAGATAACCAACGATTCAATAATAACCAATGTTTTAATCTTTGAACTAAAGTAGCACATACCATAGAAATAATTTAAGCAACATCGCGTTGCTCTAAACTCTACTTAAGAAGATAAAAGTAAAAATATAAGTCAAAATAAGATTTCATAAAATTAATTTTCATAATATATCAATCGGAATAAATTTAATAGAACTTACACTAAATTGAGTACATTGTATTCATTAATTGTATAATACATAACGATTAATCATTATACTGTTGTGGAAAGAAAAGATAACAACTAAACAAATACTAATGACTGCTATTAGAGCATTAGGATAATATCGAGTTAATTAAAACATAACAAAGTTTATGAATATTTTTAACATTAGTAGCTTCAATTACGTTATCGTGGCGGCAAGTTAACTTTAAACGTACTTAATAGAAAACGAATAACTCTGCTGGAATACCTGATATTGTTTATGACATTGGTTTTTAATATTTGAATTTAGAAATTAAAAAAACGCCATCTGAGTCAGTGTCGCGTGAAAATAGATAACTACCTATTGCATCCAATTTGATTAAATGCGTACAAGTTATTTTCTTTTTAACCTAGAGTTTCTTAAGAGCAAATATTAAACTTTTTTAACTAAAATTAAACCATAGTCGAAGCCATTAAACCACTTCAAATCATAATATTGATATACTCTTCTCTCATAATTGATATATAATATTTGCTCAAATATGTCGACTACACTATGGGTGTAACTTTAACCCTTTCTACGCCGACAAACTGGCTGTTGAACAATATGTACACAATTAAAATATCATTTGATATTCTGGCAGCGAGTGCAGCGCGGTGCAGGCCGGGGCAGAGCTGAGGCAGAGCCGGGGGCGCGGGACAAACAAATGACGAACACCGAAATGTACTCCCGCACCCCACCCGCGACTCCGCGTATAGCTAAGCCCTATGCAAAATAAAACACCCGATTGACATCTCTTTGAATTTTATTAAAAATTCAGACAGCTTAGACATCAAATAGAGGGTTAAACGCTTAAGAGAAAGGATTATTTTTCGGTTTAGAGTGTTTTATTACGATGAGGTGTTATTAAATGTAAATTGGTTTTATTTGTTTGATAACATATTAAGTACATTACAATTTGTAATCATACTAAATTAATAATGTTCAATATAATATATTTTTATTTGGATACATTAACATCGAAACTTAAACATTTCACTCAGCAACATCCCATGTATGAATGTTTGTATATTTTACCATGTATATGGATGTTGGTAGAAACAATCTCAGCGGGAGGCAAAAAGCAGTTTTATAGGAATACTGCGGAAAAAGGGTTAAGGCTTGCCAATAGTTGCATAAATGATATCCACAACAATTTTTTAATGGAATTTCAAATCTGCAGACGTACTTTTTACATCAAAATATTTTAATACAGTTGTAATATAACAGACCGTATAAACGAAGAACCAATTAATTTGGTTTTGTATTAATTTGTAATTAACTTTCGAGTTTAAGAACTAACTGAGGGTAGACTCCGAGACAGTATGAATGTACATATAGTGGGCTAATGTTGATGTTATAAAAGGAAATAAATAATTAACAAAGTAATACATTTTTAATCATTGAATTAATGCATATTTACTATCTAAAAAAAATCTCATTCTCATTGGCTACTTTTAACCTGCTCTTTTACATTACTTGTGAGAAAAAAAAATGTAAGAAATAAATGTTTGACGTTGTATTATGTCACGGGAACGTCCGCTGTACAATCAGCGTAAATGACCGCGAATGGATTGATACAAAGGAGGCGATATGTTCCCCGGGGACCACACATCCCACTCTCAAGATTTACGATCCACTCAATCTAATATTCCGACGAATTATTATCTAGGGACGTGTAGATATATTTAATTTCAAGGATAAGGTTTGAAGTACATTAGTTGGTGTTGAAGTATACTTCAATTATTTTTTAGAGTTACACTTATTTGTTAAGAGATTTTATAACATTGTTTTCTACTTTACAACGTTATACTACAATATCAGCATTATAGTTTTAAAAAAGTAAAAAAACCTAGATAAAGTCGCTAATCTTTGTCTAATATGAAATATCTAAATTTCAATTATAATCATCGTTAATACAAAGTCTAGGTACAATTTCATTATGAGCATGTATAAAGACATAATTTAACGGTTGTCTCGGAACGAAGATGGCGGGTCATCTGTTTATGATGATGAGGTGGCGGTTGCTAGGCAACGGGGGGTAGTGGTCACACGGCTCGGGCCCGTTCCTCATACTACATACTCGCCTTCATAATTATTCTTCTCGTACGAAACCGCACTGCTCGTAACCCCATAGTTGTCGCAGACTTTATGATACGTTTTGTACTAACACGTAAAACTTTCCATCTACGAGTATATTGTTCTAAATTCTAATATCAAAGTTAAATTGATCTTTTTAAATGATATTACATCAACACAGAACATACTAATAATTCAGGATTTATTTTAGTCTAAAGAAAGTGACATAAGAATGTTATTTACGACGAATCTTTTTGTATATGCAATTTGTCGAATCTTACTATTTGTTTAAGCAAATAACAAACGGGCGATATTGACAATCACTCGGTTATATACACGTTGAAAATAAATCTACTTAAGTTTAAAGTAGAATTTGGTCATTTAAAGTACTTTAAATATACTAATTCAGTTGAGAGATCTTAATCTAACGCCACGGTCAAGGGGCTTCATCCGATTCTGTTCAAACGCTAAATAGCAAAAGCTCATTTTGTGGCTGAAAGCTTTTTAAAAATGGGCGGCGACGCTCGCCGGCGATGTGTGATACTTTATTTGTTTTACTCACTTTTAATTGCTTTCTCCGACACAAGAATTAAGCTTAATCACTTACAGGGAACACGTTACTTTTTAACTTAACTTTACGTGCTATTAAATTTGCTTTAATATGAATCCGAGAAGCTTATTCATTACGATAGATACGTAATTTTATTCCTATGTATGAAATGATTGAAATCTGAAACTACAAGACAATTTTAATAAATTTTAACGAAGTCTGCAAAATTATATTGTCTTGTATGTTATCATTGTGAATGCTTTTGTTTTATTGAATTCAAAAATGCTTAGTATTAGATATTAAAAGTTTATTTTCTCGCTGAAGTTATTTATGGTGTGAGGGTTACAATAGACGAAAGTATTCCAATATGAGAGCGCAACAATGTCTACAATACGATAAACTATCGCACTATCAAGAGTGCATTCAACTCTAACACGCTACTATTATTAAACGGAATTCGATTTAAAACCGAACCCTCCTCGTCGTTTGTGAAATTGACATTTATTCTTCGTTTTTCATTGTTGCAGTAGTCGGATTCGATCTATTGTTAATTAGCTTAAACGGGCCATGCGCTATACCACGCCAAACAAACACCAACTTATCGACCTAACTGTACACTTTAACATACAATTTAGGAAATACATTTATAAAAAAAATATTGGTTTTCGTCAAAGTATTGTATTTTTTATAAATCAATGTGTTCGATAACGTGGCGCTTTATATCAGCGGCAAAAGCGAGAACTATTTGGCATTCTTCAAAACTATACACCTACTGCCATCTAGTGGCGGATAGACGCAAGTGGTTGCATGTGAATTATTGCAGTAACAATAAATGTTGATAATATTAATTTAAGAAATAAAATGTGCCATCAGTGAACTTGGGCTTATTTTAGAATGAATTTTATTGTTCCTTAATAGTTTTACTTTTGTATTTTTAAAAACAATGTAAAGTAACTTAAGATGGTTTAGATTTGGCACAGCTATATGGAGGTATTGAGTGAGCAAGCAAATGTTATTACATACGAGAGTTATTCGCTCCCCATCAGACGGGAGTGCCTCGATTAAAGCCGTAAATACTTTGAGATTAATTATCTCGTAAACAGTCGCAGCGGCGCGACGACTCGGATCGCTCACCTACGCCAGCGCCGCGCCGTGAGCGCGATACAAATTCAACTTTTCCAATTAAATTTCGTGAGGCATTAATAATTATTTGGGTACATCAATTTGTTTCGTCGCGCGAAATGCCGAGTTGCCTCCTGCCGAAGATTTGAGACGCACACACCACGATATCGACGGGATATAACTCGTGATAAATTTTACGTCAAAAGCAATAAAAACAGAACCTGGTTTGTTTGACATTATGAAATAAAAATACACATTTATTAAGAAAGTAAATTACTTTTAATTTTGTTAATGTAAAAAATTACTTTAAAAAAGGAATTGCTAATGTCCAATACAGATTTTAATAAGATATTTATGTTTCCTCGAACGAGTTCTCACATGCGAATAACACGACACGAAAGTACCTTTTAATCTGATAAGAAAACCTTAATTCAAGTATAATATAATCCCATTTAATCGCGAGACATATCTCACGGCGGTGCGATCATAAATACCGGAGATTTCCAACTTTAGAATTAATTAAATTAAACTTGAAAATGAAATATTAACACTTTAACGTATAAAATTTAATACCGCTAAGTTATAACGTGATTATTCAACTGCTCGGCAATTTCCAAAAACATCTGGAAAATTAAATTCACGTAGCACAGGCGGAGGAGGGTCTGTGCGGGGAGAGAGGCGCAGAGCAGTGAGGCAGCGAGGCGACGGCAGCGCCGCTTTGAGCGCAACTTCCGCTTTTGTAGTCTCCGGCGCGGGGCGCGCCGCGAGCCACTTCGCACTGTGAAATTAATTTTCTTCGTCTTTATGTAATTTAATTATAAACATTTCAATATGGCGCTCGGGGAATTTCTACTTGGGAGAGAAGTTAAATAGAAACGTTTGATACTTATCTCCTAATACACTTCTGAGATGATTGTACGATTTAATCTAAATTAAATATTTGATTAAATATATTGTTTGTAAATAAATTAAAGCAGTTCAAACCAGTTCTATATTTTGAATAAAAGCGGTCAGCGCCGACCTTTGGCACTTTGCCAACTGTACCTGCGCGCAATGCAACCTGCTGTTGCTGTTTGAAAAAAGTTTGCCCTATATTTTCTCTTATATAAAAATGATTTCGAAGAAAGAAAGCTCTAAAATACATAAATACAAGGATTATAATAACAAACTGGTTCGAGTAATCAACCCTCAATGAATGCTAGCATCAATGAAAAAGCAACATTTATACATCCAAATAATCGGCAGTCGCCTTTCAAAATCAGATAGTAGCCGTTATTTAACACAAGTTCTTTAGTGAAAGAGACTCTGCTGACATTCCATCTGCAAAATTAAAACTATCCGTTTGTATGGAGTGCGCAGTTAACAGATGCCGCTAGCGTCCGTGCAATTTTGCTCTTAAACCGTTCACGCTCCGGCGACGAGAGGCGACATCAAACATGCGCCTCGCTGACAACCTTTTGCCAGCTTATCTCCCATTCACTATCTGAATCTCACAAAATATATCTACAACTCCAACCATTATACTCTGTTTATTAAATTTCATTTTAAGTTTATACAACAACACTTTTGTCGGCTACTTTTTGTCATGTTTTGGGACATTTTACGGGTGGATTAGTCCGAGTAGTCTTTTGTGTGAGTCGGCAGCGATGTCTTTTTGTGTCGGGCTCGTATTATGGTTTGCTATTGCGCGTATTATGTCATAACATAAGTACGCCGACCGAGCTCCACGGCTGGCTTTTTTGTCATCTCATTTTATTCTAAATTGAATTCTGTGTTGACAATGTCATCGCAGTACACATCCTGCCTTTTTGTTCATATTTTATTTAATAGGTATGGCTTAGTTCGAGTAGTTGAGTGTGCTTAGAGTAGAACGGCAGGTAATATAATTTTTTATCGTTTTACAAAGCGGTTATTCGTCGGTTTGTACCGACGTAGTTGTCTAAGGATAAATTATTTTGCTGACGTCATCACCGTCATCATTTTCATCAGTTAACTAGATATCCCCGCTAAAAACCTTGGAACCTACCTTAAATTAGTAACTAAGTCATAGATAACCACGCTGGCCTTGTGCGAGTACACACATATTTTTAAAATATCTTCAATTTCGATTCGATCACCTTCGCATTGTGCAAGTTGCATCACGATCCTTTCCTTCGCCGTAAGAACTTCAGGTAAATGTATATATAAAATTTGAAAATCGAAAAACACATAGGTACATGCGAGATTCGAACCCAGAACGTGTAGATTACAAGTAAAGTGCTACCGACACTACTATTTGACGTTATACATTACAAACTGTAAATCATGAAAAATACTACTCGTTCCCTCTAAGAGCTGTAGTGCAACAACAACGTTCGATTTTAATTTCATGGTACGAGTGCGCTGGGAAATCGACTTGACCTCCGACGTCGCAAGGCTAATGAAATTATAAGCCGTAATTTGTATGGTGACTTATTGAAGGCTAAGGTAAACACGACAAGGAAACTTGTAGTTGGAAAGAATGATTATTTATTTGAAGTCATAAATGCACCAAGTACAATACCTATCGAATATTTGTATACTTATCTGCTTAGATTGTTTAGTTTAGTTATAACTAGAAAACATGTCTTTAATTTATAATTGTATAAACAAGAAATGCTGTGTAATGTTGTAGAAAAATATATGAAACAATAGTTTAGCAATTATGGTCTAAAGTAACACCTTAGATTAAACAATCCAGCCCTACGTAGATACTAAAAGCAATAAGACTTACAACTCCGCCCCTACCAAAACAATCCTGTATTTCGGTGTCTTCGCTAATGGCGTAACTTCGACAGTCGAAGTTAGTTGGAGTGTTCTACGGCTGCAATAAAGATAAATCCAGCTATAATATGTTCGGGCCAGCCTTACGTACGGGATCGCCTCCGCACGAAATTGAATTTGCATGAAGTCTTAAGTCGACACCGATTTAGACGCGCCGCGCGTTGAACTGTCTCAGGCGTGGACAATTACGAGTTTAGTAACGGTTATACGATTACGCGGTTGAGCCTGTTCAATCAGACTATCGCACGAGCCATTGTTTAATATACCAATTGTTTTGAAATCGGCCAGTACCTGTTACAATAAACCTCTTTGGTTTAAAGTAGAAAAAAAATTACAAAGTATCAATAATCAGTTTTACGTGGCCGGTAATCTTTCTAGCTGGAAATCTTGGTGTAATCCAAACGCCTTAGGGCCGGTGCCGTGTGGAAGGACGCTCCGTATCCCTTGATCCCGTTGTTTACCAGACATTGAACAGATAACAAGTCCGCGCCCTGATACCGTCGGAGGAGATTAAAGCCACGGCGCTGCTGTAATCCGAAGTTCGATTAATTTCATCCAATACTGAGGGAGCACGTCTCCTCGCGCTAAATTATTGGCAGCCGGGCTTTATTTAATCTAATATACACAAGTCGCTTCTTAATTTCTATCTTCATTCCTTTACGTGTTGACAAACATTCTTACAATATACGATAAAAAAAGCAAATATATGTATCTCGATCATTTTCTAATTAGAATCTAATACACTTGTTACCAACTCTGAGTTATATCTTCGGTATAGATTTAGGTACTTATGGCTTTGATGTTTTGATTGCAAGGGTGCTACGCGGTAACTCCACGATGCGTGTTAAGTAAACATTTGCTTATGAACACTGCAAATGATACCACGCCGCGTCTACACAATGTCAACACGTGGTGATAGATCATTGCTCTTTGAACTTTGGCACATAACATTCATGCATTATACCTCAATTCCCATTAAAAGTAAATGTAATTAATTTTTAAATTATAAACTTGCGGCCTCACTCTGGGTGTCCTGACCAAAAATATGTACATCTTGGCCTGGACGCGTTTCAGTCACGTTTTATGACATCACTTTTAATTGTTCGAGGACTTCTATTCCTGGTCAGACTATATATTAAGTTTGACATATGTGCACTATATAACTGTCTAATTAACCATAGACAACTCTTATTGCGTTTTGATTCCTCCGGTACCGGAAGTATTCATAATATTAACAAGACCCCCAATTAAGTTACCAATCGATTGATAGGCAGCAGAGGCCGATGTAATTACGACAAACGGACCAAACCGTACCAATGTTTGTGTTGAACGTCTTAAATCACATTTGCGTGTAACAACGGCCAGGTATATTTGTCGTCGAGTCGATAAAATTTAGTTTGGCCCCATCTTATTCAAGTCATGTGCCTTCTGTCTCAAACAACGGTAACCAGGAAAGACAATATACCTACCCAAATAAATTTAACCTCAACTTTCCAATAACTATGTAACTCAATTTACATAGATTGACTACATTCAAAATCTTCACATGCTTTTTCCACGATCGAAACATGTATCTTTTACCATGGAAATGTATCGTATCTCGTAATGTAGATTTCTTATAACATGGATTTAGCAAGATACAGAAAGATGTATGGCAATGGTAAATATAATATGTAGATTAAAGTAATGTAGTAAACATTTTCAAATATAAATTGGTGATATAACAGATTTTTAAATCAAAATTAAAAACATAAATGAACTTCCGTTCTAACTTAACTAAATATAGATAATGACAATTGGAAAATGTTGGAAACTAGAAAATTTAGTGTAAAAATACAGGGAAGAGTATATTAATAGTGTAACTTCGAAACCTCAACCTTCCTAATGATAAACTGAGAGGCAAAGTCTCAATCTGCAAACACAAATATAAAGCTAATTAAAAAGTTCCAAACTAAATTATGAGAGGGGTCGCTGCGAGCTCCGTACCAAGATTGTCGCAAAGATTTAACCAAAGTGGGTGTTATCGTTTGAAACGTGTACCGAATCAAGTCAACCGATACGGAGCGAGAAGTGACAAAGTTTCATGGTACCAAAGTAAATGTTTGTTGGAGACAGTTGCGGCGACAAACATCGGTCTCGCACTCGGAGAATTCCAAATTTAGATTACATATTCATAACAGGCGCGAGGAACTGCTCATTTCGTGAATCCCAGCGGAGCGACCGTCGCTAATGGTAACAGTACCAGTCAGATTTCACAGAATTGATCAGAGAATCGTTGGCGTACAATTTAATTAATGGTTATAATTACGCTGGTTTAATTGCATAATAGTTGTTACTCAATTTTGAAGTAGGCATTAGCAGTGCGTTGCTTTTTATACGTATACTAAAATACGTATACAGTAGATTCACATCATCCGGAATAGTACAACAACCTTAAACACAAATTATGAAACACAAATGCGTAACATACAGTCACCATGAGGCTGTTAATTCAGACGAACGTTAGAACGCGACAACTACGAGTCAACTCATAAAATTTATAGGTGATCGAATGAGATAATATGGTAGACGTTAAGAGCAGCTTAGACAGTTTGAAAATTTAAATGTGAAGTAAGTTTTGCGAGATTGCGCGGAATAAATCAGCGCGGGCTGGCGGGAGGCCGGGCGGCGAGGCGGCGAGGCGGCCGGCGTCGGGGCTTCGGGGCGGTCGCGTCAGCCGCCGCGGTGATAAATCCGCCGCTCCCTCGGGCTCCCACCAACACAGCTATGAGCACCAAATCCCTGCATTCTGTGCTGATGCCCTACATGCCATCTATTACACGCATAACACCCTAAGTCTAAGCTTATACTACCTACCAATAGGAAAACAGAAACGCGAATTATCATTCGAGTAGTTTAAACAAAGCTAGCAACAATTTAATATTAAGGATACATTCAGTGTAATAATTATTCAATTCATTAGGACTATACCATAATAAATTCTTTTTGAGAACCATCCTATGGAATTGACGTTTATAAAATTTATGCAAAAGTTGCAAGATCTCTGTAAAAAAAGAAAAATTTGTAGCACAAAGTTTTTGCTTGCGTAAAATAAATTCTTCCTGTAGAAGCGAATAAAACGAATTGTCGCTCAGTAAAATACGATTTGACTTTTCTTACTAATGCACTTATTACAAAAAATGCTAAGAGGTTTTTATTACTCTTCTTCATTTTAATAACTTTACAATTCCAATCTTTGCAACATCCAAATTTATTGTTATGACATTTTCTATGATTAAATTTAATATTAACCTGTTTATAAAGTTAGTAAGAGGAGTAAACACTCCCATCTAGGATAGTAGTAGGCTAGTAAGTTATAAAGTTACGTCTAAAAATAGTGTTTCTTTATTAGTTAGGTAAAGAAAAATCAAACGAAATATTTAATTAAATAAAAAATTTATCTTCCCAGTCATCTGTCAGTTTGGCGCGTTCAAGGCATTTTCCGCTGACACCGCCTAATTCTTTTTCACGCTACATTTCAAGAATCTTATTTTTGTAATTACAAAAATGTCTAGTACGCCGACATTATCCTTAATTGCTGGACATAAAAATTCCATTTAAATTTCCCTTTTAACGATCTAGGAAGACTGTCTAATTGTTATAATACACTCGTTTGCGTATTTTTATTGCCAGTACTATAATTAGAACATAACGCTACGTAACTTTTTAAGGAGAAATATAATTAAAATTTTCTTACAAGAAGGTGAAATAATGTTTGTGCTTGAAGGGGCGCGAGGCGGGAGGGAAGCGGGACGCGAGGCGGGAGGGCGCGATACTTATTTAAGAAATGGAAAGAAAAGCAATTTAAGGCTTATCAGCGAGAGTAGCTACCCGTGGGTCACTTCGGGTAAAAAGTAATGGCGACTTCGCCACTCAAACAACTTTTGCAAGGAATTGTTTTCCTTTTTATCTGCACCTAATTGATGACTTTAAATGCAAACAGGTAATATAGTATTTTACTGTTACTATGGTAACATGGTTAGTTTTTCAGTTCTCTTTGTGAGTAAAAAACTAATCAGAATACTTTTCTAATTGAACTTTTGTTAAGTGGGAGAAGTTGAGTCAATATTTTTTTTAATTTAATCCACAAATGATACAATACTATACTAGTCTAATTTAAAAACTGAAATTGAGTTTTGGTATTTGTGAACTGGCAAGATAATATAAAAAAATAATTTTCAGTTACGCGTAAAAATTAATTTCACACTTTTAAATTACAATGACGTATAATTTAACTCTAAAATTTAAGTGTACCTTTAGATTAATCTTAACGTGGATATTCTCTTTCAAAAATAAATTACTCCAGGAAGTTACTCTATTATAAGTTGTTGAGGAGTTAAAGTGAAATTGGTTTAAGTCGACAAATTCCGTTCGTAGTTCACCGACAACGCAAGCTTCCTAACTTCTACGACAGTATGCCATGACGGCCATCTAACAGACTGTAAGTAAATTATATATTACATCCCTATTCGTATATTATGTGATTTTTACCTTAGACGTATCCTTCAAATAATTTCCCCCATCATTTCTTAAGAGAAGTAAAATATTCCCTGCTGCAAAATGTTAATGACATAATGACTTACAAGACATATCAAATATCTGTGTTTTAAATAAACGAATCTGTCCAAATAGTAAGGTAGTTGTAAATTTAATAAAACGAGAAAAGTGCTAAACGAGTGGCCACTAAATAGTGTAGCAAACATTTTGCAATGATTACGTAGGGTGAATGCATTTTTACAATCTCTCCACAGGTCTGGTATGCCGTGGGGTCGCGACCCCGGGGTCAGATCGCTTCGACCTATTGTTTAGCAACATCCCTACAACTTCATTCTCCCTTAACAATGTACACTATCACTTTACGAATCTATTGTGTTACTAAAATTTTAACAATAGCAAGGTCACTTAGCAAATAAGTAAAGCAATAATGTGATATGATTAATATCTGTTTATACTAATACTAGCTTTCGCCCACGACTCCGTTCGCGTGGAATTGAAAAAAAAAAGTGAGTAGCCTATGTGTTCTTCCATACTATCCTCTACATCTACCTCTACCAAATTTC
>DVQH01001478.1:0-12655 GCA_018231625.1 Papilio phestus | reverse complement strand
CCCTTTATATAAAAATGTCAAGAAAAGCGAGTTGTCAACCAATCGAGTCTTCTCTTATTTATTATACTATTTATTTTAAATGATAAATATATTTTTATATTTATCATTTTAAGTCGATGCGGTTATCGATTGAACTTAAAGCATATAAAACATCAAATAAAGCATAAAATATTTTATGAGAAACAATTTTGTTTTTACTTCCCACTTTTTTCTCTCATCTTTTCTCTCACGTACTTTCGAGATGAGGGTGAAATCGAAATGAACCTTTCAAAATGAGCGTCACCGCAACTCCGTGAAGAGTGAGATAAACCTCCAAATAAACTTTCACGCATAAAATTAATCAGTCACTCCACTTATCGTGCTCATGCATTTTTAAAGTGACATTTTGAGGCTATCGCAAAACGTTACAATTTTTCTAGTTTTCTTCGAGTGCATAATAATTAAATGTGTCACACTTATTATAAAGATAGGAAATAAAACCGGCATTAACAATATCATTGATCAAAAGCTTCGAAATTGTATTTATCTCAAATCTATCGACCTCTGCAAAAAACACCCTCATTTTTGATGCAGTTATGAAAGAAATTTCATTCAATTTGCTCGCACACCAGTCGTGAATATGAAAACAATTACTTAAAAAGTTAAAGCCATTCTTATTCTATTTAAAATTTCCTTACTTTCAAAATTTAGATTATGATAAGAATGTCAGATTCAACCTAAAAGAAAAGATTCTAAGGTGAGAATCGTGATCTATGCGCCTCTTTATGTCAAATGGGTTCAATAGTGTGAGTTAGAGAGAGAGAGAGAGAGAGAGAGAGAGAGAGAGAGAGAGCAAGTGATGGGCAGGGCACATCACATAAATCCGCTACGATGTACCGCATCAATCTATCACGTTAACATCCATCGAGTATATCCTGAGTGCATCAGTTATGCCAGTTGAAAGTGCAAATTGACTTTGCCCGACTGTTCAACAGAGATGTTCGCCTCGTTCTAACACTGAGCTACTTTAACTAAAGCTAAATTGAGGCGTCTTTGTTGTGTTCGCTTGTTCTCCTGATGACAATGTGGCGGTGGTGATGATGATGTGAGAGGGGGAAAGAGGTTGAACTGAGAACTGTTGAGAGAGAGAGAGAGAGAGAGAGAGAGAGAGAGGCCATTTTGACAAAACTTTCACTTTACTTGACTGTTGTGATGAGAAGCTTCCGTTTTGAAATGTCTCGTCATCATCATCTACATCAACATCAACAGCATCAAACACCAAAAGCAACAAATGAGTCAGACTAATTGCTCCCTCTTTCCCTCTCCTCCATTGTTTGTTTGATGAGAAAGGAAGAATGATGCAGTTATTCGTACTTGTTTTACCTCCCTCTCTTTCTCTTCCAATCTCGTATATTGTCGCGTAATTAAGATGCTAATTTGAGAGAAAAGAGAAGATCTGCGTGTGTGTAAGTCAAAAATAGAAACAAACATCCTTACTGACACGTTAACTTCACAAATTATGGTTCTGGTAGCTTAACTTAACTCTATTTATCCCTTCTTTTTCTTCCCTCTCACTTTTCTCTTAGTGTACACTAGACCATATCGAATCCAATCAGACCCATCTCGTTATCATCAAATCGACACCATCTTGTCGAGTCCGTCTTATTACAACATTCAAATAAATTACTCATTTTCCTGGTTTACAGCATTTCAGAATGTAATAAAACTCCATCTACAAGCGAACACACGCAAACACAACTAACATGTGCTTCTTTTCTAGTAATTGTCTACTTTCGATTGGGGACAAGTCGTCAACTTGGTAAACTAAGAAAAATAGAACGTTACAGATAACGAACAATTTCAAGCTTTCCTGTTCTGTAGCATTTTTATGTTTTTCTCTGATTTTTTCCTAAACCTGATTTAAGAAATTGGAGAGTTTCAATTTAAACAAAATCAAATTCGATTTCTCAAAATAGCTTTTACTTGACTTGTCTGTATAGTTTTACTAATTAGTAATGAGAGAGTTTGGCAAAATTCACAAACTGATTCTCTATGACCTTCCCCTTAAATATTATAATCACACATGTGTTCCGAGCTCGAAAATAATTGATTGCAGAGGGCGTTTGTCTTTCCGGGAGAAAGACAACAAAATTTACAACCCAGTGCTCCAAAAATTATCTTTTAATGAATGAATGGCAAGTAAAACTAAGAAGCAAACCTAATAGGTTCTAGAAAGTAAAGAGCGAAATAGAGAACAAAGAAGGTAGTTATCATGTTCTCTTCTCTCTCTCTTTCTATCCCTCCTCATCAGTATTTGTTTACTACTAGAAGAACAGCTCAAGGAACCCGAAAGGACGTTTGGTTGAATCGACGCTTGGTCATCCTCTCCTGTGGTCATCAATCTTCACGCTGAACCACTCGAGCTAGAGAGACGAAGGCGAATCTAATCTGCTTATCAGTGGAGCGAAGAGAGCGAGACTAGCTCGAATCGCTCCAATGGCAATTAGCCTTCTCCAAGCTAGTCAGCCAAGCAAACCAAAAGTGGCTGAATGTATTTTCATTGTTTCACCTGTTCAACCAAGCGCTTTCTTAACTGTGGTAATCCTTTATGAGATGATGGCTGTGGTGATGACGCTGATCACTGACCGGAGACTGATCTGGCCAACAACTCTAACTCGAGACTATGGCTAGAAGTTGGAACTAAGCTGCATAGCAGAGATAGATTGATCAGATCACTTTGCCTCCTACTCCACCGATTGTCGTCATCATGTGGAGTCTCCCACCACTCGATCATCGGTCAAAGTGATTTCATTCGTTCAACTATCACTATCTCCCATTCATTTGTTTTCTTTCGGGAGACCAACTGGACGGCAGGGAGAAAGGGAAGGAGAACACGAAACACAAACGCGCAAGTGGTGGTGTAATTCAATTTCCACCCTTGGACTTTCGGGAGATCTTGCCTTTGCGATTACAATTTCGTTCGTTCTTGATCTCCTTCACTTACTCACTAACTGTTTGGGTTCGAAACTAATGGATCGACTAAACAGTCGAATTGTGCAAAAAGGGTGAAAACACGCGTATGGTGTGATGTGAGTGCGCCAACTTACATTGTGCAAGAGGGATGAAGTGAGAAGTGCGGCGCCGAGTAGAAATAAGCACCACGGGGCGCGATGAACAACTCGGTAATGCCATGTGACCACTCGATCCACATCATCTTCTCTGCTATGCTTCATATCACACTGCCACTGCCGGTGGTTGCTTTTCAAGGATAATGATGTCCCAAATGACAAAGGCTCAACTTGCTGTTGTTGTTGTTGATGTTGCTGTGATTGTGACAGTGACACCGTGAGATGACATGTCACTTGACAAATCAAATCAGTGCATTTGGATCGATTTCCCTTCTTCCACCTCTTCAACTCCTCTTCCCTTCTTTCTCTGTCTTGGTTTTGTTCAGTTTCTTCAATTTTCTCCACGTTTATCTCCTTCGTTCTGGTCATTTGCCTCATTTCTCTAGTATCTTTTAAATGAGCCATTTCTTTCGTCTATTTTTAGATCTCATTTGGAAAAAAAGTGACAAAAAAATATAAAAAGAAAACACCGTGAAATAGATATTTAATGAAAATGAAGAAAATTGTTGCAAACTTTGATTGACAGGTGTTGAAGATTGAAAAACAGGTAATAAACTTATACTCCGGTATAGGATCGATAAGTCAAGACTGTCACTCACTTTCATCCGTTGCTTTTTTCTTTCGTGAGTAAGTGATGAAACGAAGAAAGAGATGCAACAGTACAGAAAGAGAAAGGGATAAAGAAATACGAGAAAAAACTTTCTGAAGCAATTTCAGAGGATTAAGTCGGAAAATTATCGATTTTCTCCATCTTTGTGTATGTATTGACCGGTTGGTTGATTTGATGCGGTGATGAAGTTGATGTAAAGAGATAAAGAAGGGTTTGAAGCACAGAAGATGGTTGTTTCTGATTGAGAAAATGAATCGATCACGACTCAACTCTCACTGTAAACAAGAGATGAGCATGAGTTGGACACTGATGGCAACGGTATGCACTCCCTGTATAAGACAGCAAAATGTTAGACAAGATTGCAGTTAAAAAGGACTCACAAAAAGCTCTCTAACCGTCGAAAATCGTTTGTTTACATCTCGAAGAGGAAAATGAAAGAAAAGACGCGAGAGAGAGAGAGAGAGAGAGAGAGATGCACTCAAAAGATGAATCAAACGCACAGGTGTCTTCCTACTTGCACTACTTTAAGTTGCGGTAGTACTACATGATCTCATTGAAGAAAGCAATCAAATTCTATTCTCCTCATCGTACAAGACTTCTAATTGTGACAAACTATATGTTGTAATAATAGCTTTCACAGAAGCGTTAAACTTAAAGGTTATTTTCCAAAAAGTTTAAAAACAAAATTTTCTAGCTAAGGCATCGTCTAGTTTACTTATTGTGAAAAAATTCAATCGATTTGTTTACGATAAACTTCATTGAATGTGACAAGATATGCCATGCAAAAATTCACAAAAATAGGTCGAAAATGAAAGTCTAACAATAAGAACAAAAACAATTATGCCGTTGAAAGAACAGTCCGATCAATATACATGCTACAATTTATAGATAGATTTGAATAATGTAATTCAAAGCAACCTCACACACTGAGTTAGAAAAGGTGTGAAAGAGTCAATTAATTAAGTTGTTTGCTATAGATTACTTAGCTTATTCATCAGTTAATTTGGCTCTCGTTGCCCTACCACGAAAGGACTGTCAGATCAGATTTGTGTCAATCTTGGCATATGCGATACAAATGGGCTGTTTGATTATTGTAATTTGTATTCAATTTAATTTGACATTTTATCACATCTTATCTGTGGCCATCAACAGTCACAGATCAAATTGAAACACGCCTAAGCTCTTACTTCTCTGCAGATATCTGATATGGAAGTTTTTATATCATCGCGGCAATCTCTTTTGTTGGACAAAAAATAATAAAATCTATAACGTTTCTTTTTCTAGTTTGTATTTAAATATTAAGAGATGGCCCATTAATAATATGATTAAAAAATTAAAATTTTCAAACCACCCTTCCCTTCAATGTGAGCTTTTTTACTCAACAAAAATTGCTGTTCAATGAAAGAGTTTCGAAAATTTTTAACCTCCTCACATGATCAATTAATCCATTAATAGACCATCCAAAAGAAACTTTACCCACAAAAACATTAGACTCACAATACTTACCGGAAAGAAAGTTGTGAGAGAGCAACAAGTAACGAATGCTCATAGGTCACAAGTCTCATCATCGATGTCATCAACACGTTCACCGAAAAAGGTGATGATGATCATGATGCGGATTTGGAGAGTGAACTGTGATGATACACACGCACACTCTAGCCGGTGTGTTGTTGCACACTTGCACTTGCGGTGGAAGACAAACAGACAGAAGACAGAAGAGTATGGCGTTGTGGAGGAACAAATCAAAGGAAGAGATGACACTGAGACACTGGCCAGTGGCCGATGCGGACAGAGGCGCGCTAGTGTGTTTGTGTTCACCTCACGCTGCCCACTGACAGTACTGCTGTTGTGTTGTTTCGTCCGGCTGCTGCTGGAACTGCATGAAGCCGAATAATGGCCAACCCGCATCACGCGGCGCGCGTTGCCGCAGGAGGGAAACTTGTCTGACTGCTGACGCTGCTGCTGTTCTACCTCAACACTATCGTGTGTCTCACTGTGTATTCTGTAGGATGAATGAGAAGACATCGAAGCTCTATCTGACAGTGGCGGCCACCGTTGTGTTCTAGCTGTCCCTCCAACTAGCCACTGCAGCTAGTCTGCTTGAGGTAACCGTGAGGCCAGATGTGTTGGGAATAGGGAGCAAGCACAAGCACACGCCACCGATCTTGTTTAATTGCAAATATTTCGACCACTTTGCTCCCTCCCCCCTCTCACTTAGATTCACTTGGCGCCATACACTGGCCTCGCATGTCCCTCAAGCGTCAGAGGCGTCATGGCACGAGCTACAAGTCTCTCCAACTCTTGCTTGCACTGTCCACTCTCTCTCTCTCTCTCTCTCTCTCTCTCTCTCTTATTTTACTTTCTCACACACACACATACACATACACTTAGACTTGTACACAAAGAAAAAGACAGAGAAAGTGAGAGTTGATTTAAATTTTATTTCACATGGTTAGTAGGGAGAAAGAAGTGAAACGAAGATGTTGCAGTGAGATGTGGTGCCACTTCCTCTTCATTAGTTTTCATTTGCAAGTTGCTGATTTTATTGATGTGAACGAGGGGTGTGGAAAAGGCGTACACCCATGGTGTGTCCACCGAATGGTTCGAATAGGCGCGCGCAAGCCATGCTATAGCACGCGAGTATAGCAAAAACAATGGCGAGAGTGTCAGAAAGACTGGTCACTAGAGGCAATTACTGCCGAGTCATGCATTACAACATCTCCCAGAGTTGCAAAGCTAGCAAGGGAGACACGTTTTTTTGTTATTTTCGTTGGTTGACTGGTTAGATGCGGCAGTGAAAGTGAATGCGCGCGCGTGCAGAGATGCCATATGGCCATTTGTATACGAACACACGTACCTGAATGTGCAACATGTGGTAGGTGAAACATCGATTCAACTTAATGCGGCCCGCCGTAGAGCTGATTGAAACAAATAGTGGTGGCCACTGATCACTGATCACGATGACACACACGGAAAGAAAGTAAAACTTGGTGCAATCGCGGTAATCGATAACCACACGGGCAAAGTATCATCGGTAGTCATAAAGTGCATCGATTAGCTACGCATATCGATTATGCGGCTACACTGCCAGGTGGTGTGACCTCACTGAAGGTTTTAAAACTCATATAATAAATCAAATAGATGTTTTCTTTGAGAATTTCACTCTCAAAGATAATCTTTATTCATATCTTTGTTTTTAAGATAAGACTGACTTTGATACTTTGCAACACTTTTTCCTCAAATTTTTGGCGCCATTAAATTCAAATTTCGTTACACAGCTGAGCTAATCCAACTAATCATATTTGGTTGAAATTAAATTAAATTTAAATAAGTTAATCTTTTACAAGATATTATCAAGTAAGATCACAGAGCTATTTAAACTCTGACTTAGGCTTAAGCTTTAAATCGGTTCTTTGTAGTAACTTATCATACATAAGGTAAAGTGTGATCTAAACAAAGATCTGAATTGTTTTGCATGACTGAGTATAAAAATAACTTCATCGACAAGACCCGAAGGCATTCAAGAGGAACTGGCATAAATTTGTCCTATGCAAATTTAAGCACTTTAGTTAGTTAGGTAGTACTATTCTGCACGATAAGCATAAATTGGTCATAATTAGTAGAAAAAATAACTAAAAACTATAATGAACAAGCTCGACTAATTAATTAATTTTTATAACACTATCATTTTAAAAACTTAAGATCACTCTGTATTCAAATGTTATATGGTCATATAAACTGAATTACTATTTTACCATTATTAATTATTTTTTGGTTAATTAAACAAGAATCTAGCTAAAATAAAGTTTGAGTAAAGCAGATAGGTGACAAGAAATTGAACACACCTTGATCCCTAATAACATTACAGATCATCACACCAATACATCACATCTCATAATTCTAAGTTTTAGCTTAGCTGAACGTGATTTACTCCATTAATAGATTGGTTTGACCCTATCATTATCATCGTGAGTTCATCACCTCCATATACTATACTGTTATTATTAGTGTTATAATTATATCAATCCATTTATAAAACAAAGAAAACAACTGGTCGTTTCCTCTCTTTAATTCATTCTAACAAATAACTTTTTTTAAAACTTGCAGCTAATATACAGTGTTGCCTCAAGTTTTACTCTTCGAATTTACATTGAAAAATGTAGCAAAGAAGGAAGTTACAGTGTTGGATTTATGCATTGTGAAAGTTACAATGCTTATAATGGCTTGTTGAAAAGTGAAGCAATTAAAACATGAACCACTACTATATGTAAAAAAGTAATGCTTTTAGAGATTTGTCATTTCTTCTCGTCATCAATGACCCATCATAACTCGAGTTTTAATTCTCTTTCCATCTCACACTTTCGAGAAGTAGATAATTTTATTCATATTCTTATGAGAAATTTTCTTAATTTTTGAATGGTTTTTAATTAATTTAATTCCCTAAATAAAGTTGCATAGTTACTTATTATACCAAGTTTTTCTATTTTATATCGTTCTTCATAAGAAAAAGTTTTCAAACACAAAAAACACTAACATTTTGCACTATTATTAAGGAGTATCCTGTTGAATGAATTCGACAAATTAGGATCATTATTTCATTGTTTTTGGCATCTTTTTGTTTATTTATTTTTATGGAAACCTTGACAATTCATTATAGTTTTTGCATATAAACCTTCTTTTGCTTTAAAATTCCTAACAAGTAGAAGTACAAAGAAAAAGTTCAAGGTTTGATGGAATGAGATGTTTTGGCTTGAGATGGTATGAGACCTTGACGGGTGCACTTAGACATAGGTTACTATCAAATAATGGTACTCAAAAGTGCTAGGTAGTTAAAGTAGACCAACCGACCTTTTGGTGATGGATAAATTGCCTCTAATTTGCCAAGTATCGTGAAAGCTAGTCTGACTGCTTCACAATGCATTGCCGAGAATAATCTTACAATCATGCTACTTAATAGATGACATGTAGAGATTTCTTCTTCCAAATTACCTGTTGCAATTTTAAATCATAATTTGCTTTACTTTCAAGTAAAGCTTCGGGTAATAACTTTTTTAACACAAAAATTAAACTTAAAACTTTGTCCGTTTTGTTGAAATGGTAGTCAATGCGTCAATGATTTTTCAACAATATATTTCAATATATATGTATTGGAATGTAAAATCGCTTGTTTTGATTAATGATCTCTTTAATTAATTAAAATTGTAGTCATTATGAGTAAATGAGACTACTAAATTGGCCAATTTTGAAGTAATGTTTTGCATGATCGATTCATTGTTTTCACTAGTGTCCATGCGAAAGCAGTGAAATGATCGGAAATCTCGGGGCTACTTGGTGAAATGCACATGGACAATATGCTCACGCGTGTGTGTCAAATTAGTTGACCGACTAGTCGTGTTTGAGCATTATTGTTTTGCCCATCACCATCGTCATCGCGTTGGCGGCACCATTGTTTATCGGTTGTGCCTGTGTCCACCTTGATCATTGGCTAACACTAATCGACAATACTTCTCGATACACACATGTTGTGAGCTAGAGAGCACTAATAGGCCATCTCACTTGATCACATCGATCGGTCCCGGCTGCCTTTCACCACCATGATGCATGATACCAGGTTCTCTTATTTCTCTCTCTCTCACTCTCTCTCTTTCGCTCTCTCCCTTTCTCTCTCTATCTCTCTTTCGCTCTCTCTCTCTCTCTCTCTCTCTCTCTATTGAATTGATATATATCTTTCACGGATAGGACACTCCCGCGCCGCCCTCACCAACTGTTCTTTCCCAATCATCATCTTCATCATCGTCAATCGAAAGTGTTGGTGAGAAAAGATATTTTTAAAGAAACGACCAATAAATCAAGACATCAATCGAGCAATGTCAACCAGGTTGCTTGATGTCGCCGCTAACCTTTTCGTCCAAAATGGCCTGTGAGAAATCGATGGCACAGTAACAGTAGAGTGATGGATGCGTCTTCAAGTGTAAAAGATATATTGTTTGGTCTACTAATAATTATATTGCGCAGAGCATTGTTTTAGAAAGCAAGAGATGCTCAGTCATTCACTCCTATCTTTTGATTACTATTTATAAATAAAAATGTAATATTAGACGTATTACATTCAGAGAAAGGAGACAAGCATTTGAGATTCAGATTGTTAGCATTAACAGTTCTTCTTAGTCTTAAGAGATGATCATTTTGAGGAGGGGAAAGCACTCGGTGAGATAAAGATAAGTGATGATGAGCAACGTTCGTTGTTCAACCTGCCTCTTTAACAACTGACCCGTTGATAAACCTTACTCTGATTACAGAGTCAGCGCTCTCTCTCTCTCTCTCTCTCATTCTCATGCACAAGTGGGAGCTATTTCTAATTAGTAATTACACTACATTCTTTCCTTTTCCCTTCTTTCTCTTTCAAATCACATGAGTTAACCTGTTGATTTAAACTAAAAATTTAAATTCCCAATAATTCTAATTCGTGTTGTTCCACCATTTGACACTTGAAGACGAAAGTGTTGATAATCAGACTAGCAGATTTAATAAAGAAACCTCAACAATTAGTTAAAGTGCATAACATATAATTCAAAGTAATAAACATCAAAAATATTATACGATGTAGTAGATATCACAATAAGTATTGAAGGCAAACCTTAGTGAACTAGCTGAAGATAGTCAAAAATATGATTGAAGAAATTCGGGTTCTGGTGAATTTGGTCACTGGCTTTGTCATATCGACTGCACGCGTTAAAGTATGCGCTTTTCACCTGTTTGTAGTCGTAAAGAATCAAATAAATCCCGTTGACAATCTGTTCTTTAGGCACATTCATCGAGATAAAGAACTCGATAATGCGATTCGCATTAGCTCGGTTATATCGCTCAGCATTGATGTTTGGTATCATCGTGAGTCTAAATTAGAAAAAATAAATTATTAAAAGAAAACTAATATGTAATTATATTGATTAACAAACCTAGATTTAATAGATTCATAGTCAAGTCCAAAATGATTTTCGAGATAAAATCGTATTCGTAACTCAGGATCATTGGTGAGATCGGCCAGAAATGTGTCAAACTCAGTGGTGGTAGCATGGAAAAAGCTGATTGGCATGTAACTTAAGGGTATCTCCTCTTCTTTCAGTTTTGCTATACGTTCCATAATCCGGTGTCGATGCAGGGCGAGATAATCTAGTCCAAGAACACCGAGCCCAATCGATTTTATATCTTCATTGGTTTCCAACATAGAAAAAATATCACACAAACGTTGTGGCTCAATTGAGAGAAGTTCGCTGGCACGAGAGAAAAACTTTCCGTTGCACTTGCTAAAAGTTTTAAATACAGAATAACATTTAACTTAATTAAATATTCAAATTCAAAAATGCCTAAATGACAAATTTGAATAAAACGACCTCAAGTACCTTTTGACCAGTTCATAGTTCTGCAAAATCTGCTCGTGGTTCAGTTTGAGCACCTGTGATTGCGTAATAAGTCTATCAAAAACATGTTGTCCCATCACAGGCTTGAGTTTGGTCGTAATTGCATGTAGGTTTTCGGGGTCAGTGGAGAGAAAGAGTGCATTGTGAATAATCTTGTTTCCTGGATACTTCAGTTCTCGAGCTAAAAACTCCACGTTGCTCTTAATGGTGGTAAGACTGGTTTCGGAAATCATTCGATGATAACGCTTGCAAACAATTATAATCCGGTTAAAACTAATCTTCAAAGTGGTTGAAAGATACTTGGCAACGCAATAGACACGTAGTTGATGCAATGGCACTTCTTCTGGAGGACCATGTTTCGTTTTGATTATATTCAGCAGTTTTTCTCTGTTAAACCAAACCAAATCATTAGTTTAAAATGACTTATAACTATGTTATGATTATACAACATAATAAAAACATTGAAATCTGACAGAATTACACAAAAAGAACTAAATTACACTAACTTAACATACTTATCATCTCCATAGATGTTCAACGATTTGCACAAAGAGTCAAGACAATCAGGCAAGCGGCTTGAATAGTTAAAGTGAGTTTTCAGTTGATTCGGTGTGAGATGAAGAAAATCGGTGACTGAATCAATTTGAGATACTTTAAACGATCGGAATCCAAGTTCTTTGAGAGTGGACATTCTATAAAAGATTGTCAAATTAAAGATTAAGGTGATTATAGATTATTTCATACCGATTGTAGATTTCTCGATAGGGCATCAAAAATGGTTTTGAATTATAATAAAATTCTTCAGCTCGAAAAAAAAGTTTAAGAAACTTGCAAAGATGAATGATCGATTCGTTGTTTGGATAATTTCGTTCAATTTCATTCTTGTACAAAGTGTAGATCTTTTGAACACGGTCTCTTTCAAGACCGAGTTCATGGGAAACAAACTGTGCGAAGAACGATGAAGAGTCCTTTTGACTGCTTTCGATTTCGAGGTTGTAATTCTTTACAACTGTAGTCACCGGGTAAATGGTCCATTTCAGATCAGATGATTGTGAATTGATTAAACTTGGTCGGGCCTCAGTGGATTGAGCGCGCAGAGGACAAAATCGCGGTCTTGAGGTCACACTGGCCATCAGCTGACGCGTCAACACTAACGATGTTGCGCGACTCATTGCGCCAATCATGCAACTTTAACAAATCAACATAGAAAACAACTTTTCCAAATCTTATTAAAATTTATTTTAAAAATTTCAATGATGAAAGTAGAAGCACGTGTTTTGATTTGTCTGAAGGCGTGAAGCAAACAAGTTTGGAGGAGAAGCCAGTGTTTGGCAAACACATGTGCGTCTATTTTCACCTAACTAATTTGATTCACAAAACATGCTTACTGCGGTAATGTTTTGCTCTCTGATGCAATCAATGCCGGGTTTGTTGTTTAGCTTAACTTTATTAAAAAATTGACTTTTGAGCAGCGTTGAGAACGGACGGTCGTGAGGTGGACGGAGTCGCATTGGGGCAAT
>DVQH01001477.1:0-12663 GCA_018231625.1 Papilio phestus | reverse complement strand
TAGGGTCCTTCAAGAAGCGAGCCTATCATTTCCTCAAAGGCCGGCAACGCATCTGCCCTCTGGTGTTGCGGATGTCCATGGACGTCGTTGACCACCTTTGTGTTCACGCCGCTCGTTTGCCCCCTCTTATTATAAAAAACATCTCATTCACGTCTAAATTTGTTTGAAATACAATGGAACGTAATATCGAGAAAAATAAACTTTATCCTATTTCAAGATTCTTCACGGTTGAAGTCGCAGGATAAAGCTAGTTTTCCAATAAAAGTTTTGGACACTGTATATCCTTCTTCGCGGCAATGCGGCTAGCAGCGTCAAGAATAAAGTGTTATGGTTTTTTACGCATGTCGAAAGTGGAAAATCGTCGCGAAAATAAGGAGACTTTAATCCCTTAATGTTCCGAAGAGTTGACTAAAATACTGTTTTTGAAATTCAACAACATGGTTTTGATACTTGAAATTCGATTTAAACAAAAATATTCAATTAAATTGACATTTCATCAAACAACATTTTAAGGTAGATGAAACAGTATCTTTCGATGAATATGATAAATTTCAAGGAACAAATCGAAATACCGAGAATCTAAAAACTGATGAAATTACACAGAATTTTTGCATCGCGCAAAATGCAAAATGTACATACATACCTGCATGCAAACGTGGGAAGGTAGATAAAACACGATCACACGAGTTGTATTAATATGTTATTATTTTCCTTTGAATCCCACACCTTTATGTGACGTGTTGATTCTGAGAAATGGAAAGGTACAGGATGTGATACTTACACTTTACGAAACATCTTCTTGGGAGTATAGGTTTTCATTGGAATTGTTATAACATTACTGTGAATTTTAGCTATCATAACACTTGTTAATGAACATTTTGATTTCTTTGTATTTTTTGCATCAGTGGCTCAGGGCTTTAAACACTTGACTTGTAATGTACAAGTCAAGGGTTCGAAATTTCATATGTATAAGTTACCCGACGTTTTTACGGTAAAGGAAAACATTTTGATGAAAACTGCACATATCGCCGATGAAATTCAAAGATATGTATGAAGTCAACCAACCCGCAGTGGGCCAGCGTGGTTAACTATGGTCTAGTCACACCTTACTTAGGGTAGGCTCCGAGCCTGTGGGGACGAATAGTGAACTGATGATAGTGGTGATGGTGTATTTTTAAAATAAATATCTATCTTTGGATAGCTAACATTAGTATACAGTTGCTACTATTTACATGTTTTTTTTTTATATTAAAGTTATTAACTGAATTTTTCACAAATTAGAAAGTAGATAAATTAAGCCAATATAATTTGATACGGGTCTTGATTGTCGTGAATTACGTGACGATGTACATTTTTAAAATCTTTCAAAACTTCTCACTTTTATCAGAAGTTCATGCGTCAATGGACCGTCTGCCAGCCAATGAAAATATTTCGCGTTTGGTCAATATTTGTTGGTTTTTTAATATTTCATCGAGCTGTTTTCTCGTTTTGTACTTGAATAAAGCCAGACTGGCGACGCTGTTAATATCCGAAGGTGATTACAATATTGATTCAAGTTTATTAATTCTATATTATGTTTCTAAAATTGGAATCGTTACGTCTAGAAATTCGAAGAAGTGTTTGTTAACTTTTTTTATATTAAAATCTACAATTTAATGACGTCCTTGTTGCTTTTTACAGTTTGATTATTAAGATAATTAATACAATTAAATGATCAAGTTTTATGACCAAACTTGGGTAACTAGATGATTTCTTTTCCTACAGTATGTTTTGAACAACACAAGGACACAGTAAAAGTAAAAAGACCTTTTAAAAACAATCGGAAGTAAAACAAGTTAACATTACTTACAGTTTAGTAAGTTCTTAGTTAACAAACGGTTTAAATGTCGGTAACAATTTTACCACTTGTAAATTAATTGTTCTCCGTTGCTGCAAACTTTGTTGTAGATATTATGAGTTTCCACTATCCAGACATTTGTATGAAACCTGGTTTGTTAAACGGAATTCACTAACTATTTGACAAAACAAAAATGTGACATTTTATACCACATGTGGATGAATCATCCATTCTAAATCATAAATACGAGTATTATAAATACGAAAGTTTAGATGGATGGATGGATGGATGTTTGTTAGAGTTTGTTTTTTAATTCCTCGCGGATGGAGTAGCGGACGAAAGCTAATCTGATGTAAATGTTTCCAGAAAACATTTAAGTATTTTACTACATAATCAGCAGATTCCATCTGCGTGGTGTAAAAAAAAGTAGTCTATGTGTTGCTCTAGATTATCCTCTACATCTGTCCCAAATTTCATGGAGATACCATCAAGAGTAAGGATACAGACTGATATTTGTCGTTCCATCTTAACTTTTGCATTTAGAGCGGGCGCACACCTTTGACTAAACTGTAGCACAGTTGTTGTACGATTGTCGATTTCTTCGCAGCAACTTCAATTGTTTAGTTGCACCACTAAAAATAGATTGGTGTACACACCTCCATAAAAGCTCATAGAAATCAAAGCCTTACTAAACAATTATGCGATTGTTTAATCATAGGTGTGCGCGCCCTTATATTGTTTTTAAAATTTCGATAGAAAAAAAAATCTTTAAATAATTACATTTACACTAGAGAAGGTATAATTGTTTTATCGATAATTAAATATTGTCTGTATGGTAGAAGGATTCGTAATTGTATAATCAAACAAGCGTATCGCGGAAAATACCCCGAGGGTATCCATTAACGTATATTATTAGTTCCTGATCTATTTAGAATAGTTTTGTGCATACTGACAACTGTTTTGATACAAACAAGTTAATTTATGTTTAGTGTATAGGGGAATCCCTAGGATACTTAGAATCGATAAAATCATTAACGAATTTTATTCTTAGCTATTAGTATTTACGCAATGGTAAAATTTTGCATTGTTCTAAGTCCCAACCCAACTCTCCGTAGATACGAAGTTACATGCTCTTTGGTTTATTTAGGTATAAGAAAATTAAAGGTAAGGGTTGATACTTCTAAGATAATTTTAAACAAGTATAATTAACGCAATTAGAAGTAAATGCGGTAGCAGTTGATGGGCTTCGGGGTTGAAATCGTTTCTTAGAAATTTATTTCGAGTCCACATCTATAAACAAAATTTTGATTGCTTTTTCCACTTTATACTTATGTCACATATCTTTATTTACATTTTACGGCGCGGTTAAAATAACTGCTTTAATCCAAATGAACTAATTTAACTAGAGCTTCTTAAGATTGGTCGAATAATTAAAACAATATAAAAACACCTGAAAAATATTATAATATTACATTTCATGGAAGAGAATTAAAAAAACAGTTATCCACAACATTCCGAAGATTTGTGAAGACTTTTCTGGCTAAAATACACTGACTATTCACCTACTTTTGTTGATGACGTTAAATATGGTTTTTCGAAAATTTTCGTGCTATACTTACTTACTGCGTTGGCGCAGCGACCCAAAGTGGGTCTTGGCCTCCGACACCAGAGAGCGCCAATAACGTGCTATACAATATTAAAAATGGATCGGATTCAATTACTGCTTTTTGTTTGAAATATTTTTATTGTGTTACAAATGTTATGAATTCATCTGCCATATGTGTTGATTAATGATTACTTAAACAGTCATTAGTGTAAATTTGTCTACTGTCTAAGCGATAGTGTTCATTAGTGCATTCTTTACCATGCGATTTAAATTTCACGACTAATATATTAAAATCAGCAATTGTATTGCTTTTGATATTAAAAATTTACATAATAAGTCATGTTCACAATAAAACTAACAAACTACACTTGAACTGTACAGTGAAATAACATCGATGCGCCGCCGAAATTTCTACCGTGCACTAATTAAAACTTGAATCCCTGAGGCATGTTTTTAATTAAATAGACACCCCTCGGAGACACATTTCTGTGTATGAACGATGCTCTTTTCAATGTTTATCATTATTCCTGCATTCAATTCCTCTTTTTGTTTTCACAAGTCGTTTTTTATACCTTTAACGGATCAACGGTTCTTTACAATGCAATAATTTTTTATCGAATTGAAAGCTAAAATTCTTCTTAGCGATAATTAAGTTACATTTTTTTCCCTTATTAATAAAAAAGATGAAAGGAAAATTTCCTCAAAGTCCGGTAAGTGTACAAGTCAAACAATATAGAACGGGACGAGAACTGGCGAAATTGAGACGGAATCATTTATAAACAGGGGAGCACGAAATAGGAGGGGAAAGGTGTGTTGCATTTTCTACGAGTTCAAACTTTGTTACCTGATCCAGGTTTGTTCTATAGTTATATGGGACAAGTAACCACTGCCCGCGTTATCTGTTAATTACGCTGACGATAGGTTGATTACTCTGCATGTCATTTAGTAGAATATATGTTACTGAAATAGACTTTGTGAATAAAATTGTTGGTTTCACTTAAATTGGAGCAATCTGTGCTAATATTATAAAGAGGAATGATTTCTATTTTTGTATACATTGAAATAACTCAAAAAACATTAGCCTGATTCCGAAAATTCTTTCACCATTAGAAAACTACGTAATCGCTGAGTAACTTAGGCTAAATTTTTAAATTTTAGCAACAGCTAGTAAACTATAAATGACAATTACAACTAACTACTATAGATAATTGAAAATAGATCGATTATAGAGTTGATGGCGTTCTTGAAGTTATTTGAAAAGGAACAAAATCCGGTAATAGCTTATTTTTTTTATTACACGTCACGTTATATATGCCACGCGTTACGATCTGTCTGATAATCAAAATTCGAAATTAAGTCGAATTTTTCTTTTGGGCACAGCCAAAAAGCGTGAGTTAGAGACGAGGGACACAGGAAGCGCAGGAGCTCGAGGGCTGCGCGGGGCACTCGGCACGGTTTGCATATTGCATTAGATTTAAATTGTTTACGTCGTTAAGAAAGAAACTTCTCCCAAAGAGGGAGGAATGTAACAAACTTTTTAAAGAAAGACGGTAAATTTACCGTTAATACGTATTAAAATTAGTACTATTTGTTCGTATTGGTTACATTTTACTATAGTTTAACTATATAAAAGCAATATTGGAAACCGAAAAAATACGTATCTTGCTACATAATTTTTTAAATAAATGAAATTGTATATTGTCATGACTAATCCAAACTCTCTACATAGATTAACGAATATGTTATTCAATTATTGAAAAACATATTCTGTACGATAATAAGTTTAATAATTGTTTAAATCTAGTAGCGCAGTGTTACAAAGTCTAACCTAGAAAATATTATTTGTAATAAAGTGTCTGAGCGCGTGAAAGTGTTATGAAACATTTCACTTCAGACACAATGTGGTTGCGAACAGTCACAGCGTCATTTGTGTGAATGTGACAATTGATGTATTACCATTGTTCTCTATCCTAATATATACATTACGACTATTAACTAGATTACGTTATAACTAAAGTAAAACAAACTCCTATTAGTTCATGTCTAATATCTAGTGCACATGAACGTGTACAGAACGGACCATGAGGATTATTTTAATATTTTCTATTATCTTCATTTGTTATCATAAAAGTGTTTGTGCAAAGGGTTTTCTGCGATTCGTATCAGAGAAAATGGGAGATTTCGCATATACACTATTGGATACCATTAGAAATGTTGGAGATCGGCTTTCACACTTTTTTCAAAATCGCGCAACAGTAAAGAAAGGATTAACGACGCTTCCGAAAAAAACATATTTCTGGAGAGATGCAACTGCAAAAACTACAAAAACACTAAAACGTACTGCAAAGCAAGCGCCGCCGGTTGACGCTTACACGACTAAGACCCTCCATTACAGAGTAAGATCTGATCCGATGTCATCAATGGATACTCCTCAACTGATTACATTGCACGGGAGACGATCCGAGTCACATATCGTTTTAACAGAAGACGGTTATCTTTTGACGCTACATCGCATAATAGCAACGCGTCTAGAAAGAAATGCTGATGTGAAGAACAACACAGTGTTACTGCATCATGGCTTGCTCGGCAGTTCGGCAGATTGGGTCTTACTTGGTGCAAAGAAATCATTACCATATTTACTATCTAATCTTGGATACGACGTATGGCTTGCAAATGCAAGAGGAAACGTTTACTCGAGAGGTCACGTGTCAAAAAATATAAACAATTCAGATTTTTGGAAATTCTCATGGCAAGAAATGGGTCAATACGATTTACCAGCAATAATTCACTATATCAGATTAGTTAAAAATACTAGTGATCCTATAAGTTTTGTTGGCCACTCTATGGGTGCTACTGCTTTGCTTGTTTTATTGTCAACGTCACCAATTTTTAATACCTTTATCAGAATAGGTGTATTGATAGCGCCTTTGGCTTTTATGGTAAATAGCAAAGGTCCGCTAAGAATGTTTGGCCCATTTGCGCCTCGGCCACCTCTGATTCAACAAGTAATGAGCACAGGTGAATTTATGCCATCAAAAGTAACACCGGAATGGTTCTCATCAAGACATTGCGCGAGACCTCAAATATTTTGTAGGAATCCACTATTCTTTCTTGCCGGTGACATACTTCAAGGGCACTTATGGGATGACAATCTATTGACTAGAGTATTAAATCATGCACCAGCTGGCACTTCGACTTACACCATTTTACATTACGCACAATTAACGAGAAACGGCAAGTTTCATAAGTTTGGCGATGTTATAACAGAGTTTCCGTTGAATAGGATTAGTCTGCCTATTGCATTGATAAGTTCCAGTGATGATTGGTTGGCGACATTACCAGACGTCAAAAAATTGTACTTCGGACTTTCAAATCCGATTGACCACTTTGTTATACGTAATGACAATTTCAGCCACACCGAATTTGTTTGGGGACCAAAAGCAGATATTATAGTTTTTAGAAAAGTTATAGATTATATAGAGAATGGATTAAGTTTGAGTGTGATTAAATTAAATGAAGTTTAGTAAAATGAGATAAAAAGGGTTTTAGCTAGTTATTTTATAATTGTAATCGTTTATTATTTTATTGATTATGACACAAATAATTACATGTCCTGGGTTCTTCTAAGTTGTAAAGTATTTCATGACTCTCTTAAAACAACGTAACGAATTAGATCGGTGTTAAAGGAATACCTTTCTTTTTATTGCTTCTTTCGTCTGATGAGAAAAGTTTTAGTGAGCTGCACCTACTTCTGAGGATTTTAGTTAATTCCCTACAAATGTTAAATGTGTAGACTTTCACGAAACAGGAGTTTTCTAAATGGTAAAACACTTTATAATGTAACAATAAAATGAAGAATTGAAAGAATATTATAATAAATTTTTATATCTAAATTATTTTTGTTTTATTTATATCATCAACTAAAAGTTGGTCTTATAAAATAATAATTATTATAAAAAAATATTGTCAGATAGTGTTATTTAAAAAAAAGGTAGCCACTGGAATTATTATGTGTTTACCTTTTTAACCGCTGCTGATAGTCAATAATTCCTCTTTCACTACTTAAAGACGTAAACAATATGAGCTAACAGCAAAATCACTAAAGAGTAAATAGCTAATGTCTTCAAAACTATAATAAATCAATCCGAAATTCAGACAACATCATGGTACATTTGGTTATAATAACTTTAAGTGATGTAGACCATTTCTCCTCTAAAAAATTGTTATAACTCAATTTAACTACTAATATCATAAAGAGGAAAGATTTGTATTTTGTTATGCATTGACGGAACTGCCGAATTTGCTGATTTAAAAAAAAATGCAAAATTAAAACACTAATTTACCAGTGAGTAATATATTCTCCTTTTTACTATTTAGTTCCACGCGAACGAAGCCGCGAGACACAGCTTGTATATTAAAGAATACGTAAGAAAATTAAAATACTTGTAAAGGGTAAAATAAATGTACAGGTTTTCAAAACAATAAATAAAGGACACAATATGAAGAGGGAGTGTAGTATAGTGCAAAGATTTAAAAACAATAATCCGAAAGACAATTTGCTTTCATTCCCTTTGATAAAAATTATTCAGCCTTTGTTAATTTTGCTGTGTAATTTTAAAAAGGAATTGAGAATAAGAAAAAAATAACATACCGTTGTTCTTTTAATTAATTCTAAGCCCTCATGTGCACGAGCGCATTTTTAACGTTCTCTCTCATACGAAGCTTTTAAAAGCACTTTTGTTTCCTTCGCCATCCAGCGTTAGAAAAGCGCCCATGTGAATGAGGGCTAACAGTTAATATTTAAAATCCACTTTTGTATAAATCATTGATGATAAACTAGACTAGAGATTTATCGTGAAAATAGGTGAAAATATGCCGCTTTAGAACACATTCTCAATAAAAACCTTAAAGGCCTTATAAGATGTAAATGTATTGATTAGTATTATCCTAATTACTGTAAAAAGTCTGAACATTAAAAACTTGACCAATGAGCAGTCGAAATAACAAATTATAACATAATGTTCGTGTCAAGAAAAGCTACCAAATCAGATTACAGTCAACTTTTTTATATACAATTCAACAGACGTAGTTTAACATATGTTATGTAACAATATTGACATCACTGCTTATTGTCTTCAGAGAAACAAATAATAATAAAAATATTTTAATAAATTCGCGGATATCTGATAATAATTAAGGACAATCAGTCAAAATAACCTAACACATTTTTAACATGTATGTATGTAGTAGATATCAAAAAGTAGTCAAGTGTTCACTTATACCAGACCTTAAAAATGTATACACAAAGAATTGCTTGGGATAAATCTGTCTACATTATTTTTAAACTATTCCATTGTGTAGTCGAGTGTCAACAAAATAAAATTCGCTAATTAATAACCTAACGAAATATCTATCATCAAAACGTAACCATGTCTCTAGCAGTACTGTTCTGCTTTTTAATTCATTTTACGATTTTAACATCTCATACAGCTGCGCTTGATTCGGAGATATTTATGAATTTAGTTTGTAAAGTAACTAAAGCAATAAACAGTGCAATAACTCGTTTGAAACTGGCTGCTATGTGCTTATCGTGTGAAATTGATTCAAAAAAACAAGAACTTAGAAACTATTATACGGAATTTGTTAACGAAACGCTTGAATCAATATTGCACTACCTTCCCTTTTCTGAAAAACCTGTGTTACCAGATGACATAACTGAAGGTTCAGAAGAAATAACCGAAACGACAGAAGTGCCTATAGAAACGACGTTTGAGACAGAAACTGTGACATTTACAGAAATAGAGCCAGAATTAACATATGAAACTGAAACTGCTACAGATACTGAAACAGTAACAACTGATATTACAGAAACAACGCCAACAAATGTAATGGTGACAACACCTCGGTTGATACCAAAACCTACTCGGGTCAAGCCTATTAGCTTTACAGTGACAAGATCAACAACAATGATGATACCAAAGTTACAAATTGTGACAAAGCCAACAAATCTTACCCGGACAAAAATTGCTATGACACCTAGAACAGTATGGAAGCCAAAAACCGCAAAAACACCAGCAGTATTAATTTTTGTGTCAGCAAACCCAATAACAGTTAAGAACCAAACAACACCTAAAACACCACCAAAAAAAACGACACTGAAAACAATGACAAAGATAACAACAGTTAAAACACCCAAAGGTCGTGTTTTCGTGTCACCAAATCCAATAATGGTTAAGACACAAAAGACAGTGAAAGTACAAACAACTACAACGAAAATGACAACGCCAACAACAACCAAAACACCAGGAGTTGGTGTTTTCGTGTCACCAAATCCAATAATAGTAACAAAACGAACAACACTAAAAGCAGTTCCAACGAGAACACCTGCAACAACACTAATGACAATGCCAACGAGAACAACGATGAAGACACCAACAGGGATTACGTCAACGACCGTGAAGATGCCAATATCCACGACGAGTCTGGGAATACCGAAAACTTCGACTACTTTAAGATTACCAAGAACAATTAGCAACGGCCCTTCTATCATAGTAAGAAGAATGTCTTCACCCATTAATAAAGATAAGAAAAATGGTAACCGTATCGGGATATTGTTAAACAGATCAGTTCAGTTGGATTTAGTTAATACTCACGGATACAGAACAGAAATTCATACCGTAATAACTCCGGATGGTTACTTATTAACTCTGCACAGAATATTGCCAAAATCTAAATACACAGGAAGGAACAATAATAAAACTATAATTTTACTTCATGGCTTGCTAGGAAGCTCTATAGATTGGATTTTACTCGGACCGAAACATTCTCTTCCATATAAGTTGATCAATGCTGGATACGATGTATGGTTACCTAATGTTAGAGGAAATGCTTACTCTAGAGCACATGTAAGTAAAAGTATACATTCCGCTGAATTCTGGGACTTTTCATGGCATGAAATAGGGCTATATGACTTATCATCTATAATAGATTATATTAGAGAAAAAAATTCTGAAAAAAGCCAAATAATTTTTGTAGCTCATTCAATGGGAGCCACAGCGTTATTGGTCCTTTTATCAACATCTCCATATTATAATACCATTTTAAGTTTTGTTATTCTGTTAGCTCCGTTGGTATTCATGCAGCAAGCTAAAGGCCCACTACGCCTTCTTTCAGAATTTAAGAGCTTAGATCATAATGCAACAGCTAAGATTTTAGGAGACCGTAGTTTTAATCCGGTAGACTCATTCATGAGAGTTGCAAAGAAAAAATTCTGCAAAGAAGATGCGATTCTATGCCTCCACCCGCTGTTTTTGCTTACTGATGGAGGCAAGACAATTAAAAGTAGTAGGCACAAGAAAAATATTTTAACAAACATGAGAACTGGAGGTTCAGTAAAGTCAATCCTGCATTTCTGTCAACTGATTAAAAGCGGTCAATTTGAAATGTATGATTTAGGATCTACGTATAATTTAAAAAAATATGGTACAGTTTCTCCACCAAAATATCATTTACGTGATATTAAACTGCCAATGGCTTTGTTCAACTCACACAACGATTGGCTATCCACAGTGCCGGATATTCTAAATTTGATGTCACGGCTTTCGAATGTCGTAACTCATCATGTTGTGCAGTTATCATCTACTGAATTTAATCATCTTGATTTTCTTCTAAGCCTGAATGCACCTAAATTAGTATATAAACATGTTTTTGATGTTTTGGATCAATTATTTTAATGTTCATAACTGAGCAACGTACTCATATAAGATTGATTTTATTTATGTGATAACAATTTTAGAAAATTACTGATTAATTCATACTTCGCATGGACTTTGCTTGTTCTTACTAGAGTTACTTAATAATGGGAACTTGTAACTTACGATTTTGTTTAAAGAATTTGTTTTTGGTAATTCTCACAATTGTTTTTAAAACATTACGATACCGTATGTTTGTAAATTAAAAAAAGTGTAAAAGAGAAAATTAGTAGAAGCTATTGTACAATAAATCAAATTCAAATGACAATATTTTAATTATTGTATTCCGTGCAGACAAAAAAAAACCTGTAATATTACTGTATTTTTCTATTACTACAAACTCTAGAATTAAAAATAAATTATGAACATATAAGTTATACTTTTTATCAATTTATCATGCAACTCCTATATTGATTTATGTTCTTCCAGATTATCCTCTACATCTATGCCAATAATGTGCCGTTACTTTAGCTAATAAAGGTAAATGGTAGGAATATTTAAAAACTGCCTAGATATAAAAAAAAAACAAAAATAGTTAAAAAAAATTTATACCGTGCGAAAAACGTCAGTATAACATTTGGTTCGTTGACAGCAAATGCGGCTTGGTGTGCATTTGACGCCTTGTTTCAACGGTAACATGTTTTCATTCAAAACCACTGTTTTGAATGTTTTTTTTTTTGTAGTTAATTTTGAAACATACGATCACAGATAAAAAGTATAGTAGATAAAATTTCTGTATCAACAAAAATAGAAAGCGCAATGATATAAAACAATAGATATGTTGTCTAACAAATCAACCTAAACGACACCCTTGTTTATTTATTTTACACTTCAAACTATCGTCAAGTTTAAGTATAATTAAACTTACACAAAAAGGAAGACAAAAAGCATTTGTAATTTTTTATCTATATATTTAGCTGTCGCCCACAAACTTCGTTAGCGTGGAATTAAAAAGAATTGGCATAACAATCCCAAATGAAACATTCGATCAACAGCTGCCTACAAGTGAGGTAATCACAGGCATAACAAAAAACATACCCACATATATAAAATTGTATATCGTATCCATATATTCTACAAATATAAAAAAAAAAACAGTAACTCACCAGAATAACTGCATCGACAGGACAAAAATCAATGTAATTAGATATTTATTAATTTCATAATAACATGTCATTTAATATATATATGCTGATATCTGTTTTACTGTTCTATTTATTCTAAATGCTACAATTGCTATAAAGATAATGTACATTTAGTAAAAATAATGATAAATAGATTGAAATCGCTGACTCACTCGCTTTATCTCGCACTTGATTCGCACTGGGAAATTACACCAACATCCCACCCTACAGAGTTTTGTTGGCGTACGCTACCGCATTTAGTAATAACATACAACGAAAAGGTACCTCTCCGTTTGGATCGATACAGCAAAGGGCTTATTGATAAACATGATAAATGAGAGGTGA
>DVQH01001476.1:0-12663 GCA_018231625.1 Papilio phestus | reverse complement strand
GAGAGAGAGAGAGAGTGGGAGAGGGAAAGCCATTGTGAGACAGTACTGGGAAGCACACGTCGCGGCGTGGTCGATCGAGATGGCAGCTCGATGGCGAGCCACCAAGTGCTGAGCATTGCGTGCTGCTGCTCGCAGAGAGGGCAGGCCAACGCTTCTCCACCAAGCTGCTTTGTTGGTTTGGTGTCGAGATTACGATTCGGGGAATCGGCGAAAAGTCGTGCTCAAGACAGCCTCGGTCAGGTTAGGCACATCATAATGCCAGGTAGTTGGTATTGATTGTGTGTGCGCGTGTCCCGATGGTGGCACTCGTCGCCCCAAGGCGAACACGTCCTGATGCACGGTGGTAGTTTTCGTTTATAGGCAGCTGCTCCAATGGACAACAAGAGTAACCACGCACTATCTCCATTATTGTCATGCATTGAGCTAAGCACCGATTCTGCCACCGAACGTCTGATTTGGGTCCGAAGTGGGCGGGGCATGGTGTCACTCGCCTTAATCGAATCGATCGACAGTGCTAGTGAGGTAGTGTCGATTCCGGAGTGCCGGGTTGTCATCTGGCTTAATCAGTGCGCCAGTGCGAACCACAAACGGACACTCGTGACTAAACAAACACCATTAGGGACCAGGCAGTGACTGGTCGTGATCGTCGCCGACGTCGTCGAATGGCCGCACTCATCGGTGATGAGATCCTCGTCGTCTATGCAAATCGCTCTCGATGGGCAGCGGTGGCACTAATGGCCCATCGGTGCCATCGTCTGATCAGGTCACGCGTGCCTCCAGCCATTGCTTCAGCATTGCTCAGGCATTGTTCGAGCCGAGCCACTGGCATTGATTCTGGTCACTAATCGGCTCACTTCGCATGTTTTGAACGTCTCTCCCCCCGTGCTCCACAGCAGCCGACTCGAATCAAGATAATTTGGATATAATTCAATTTGTCCAGGACTTTGGCGGGCTTAATTAAAATTGAACAACACGGATTAGAAGAATGGCGAAGGAGAGTGAGTAGTGGGGCCCATGCGTGCATTGGTGGATCGGTGCCATGGAGAGGAAGCACAGCGTACTGGGACCCCAGCAGCTCCCCAAGCAGCACGCACAGGGCCGCACTCCTGGATCGCTCCTGTCAAGTGTCAGGAGCGCATGCAAATGGTGGCGTGCTCGGTGCGTGTGTCGCACTCAGCTAGGTCTAGGCGGATGCAGTTTTTGTACGGTGACCGTGCAGGCAAGCTCACCGCTACTAGTCGACTAGTCCCAACTCTCCACTGCTCTGCTGGCAACAATCTAACGAGATCGTTTCACCAGGTCACTCATATATCTTGATCACTGTCAGTGCTAAATTGTTTCGACTCTCAAAGCGTGTTATCGGAAACGCTTTGCGCAACGGCAATCAGGCTCAAGTGGCTTGATTCGGGTTCCATATAGTTGGTGTGGCGCGATGCGAGCCAGGCACAACGAGTCACTTGCACTGGCTCGTCTCGCTCCATTATTGATGAGGGCTAGTATGCCGAGTGAAGCTAGGTGTGGAACGTTGACCAATGACTGGTGTCCAATCTAATCCAATTACGCGCCAACGGCCAGTGTTATTAGCTTTAATTAAAATAATGCACATCGTGGCTGTCGCTCGATTGTGGCACTTCGATGCAAGGCCCATCGTGCAGCTCGCACTCGGCACGGCGCCGAGCAGAGCAGATGGCCAATCACGGCTAACAATAGCGCATTCTTGATGGCCATCGGGCGTCACAATGGGCGAGCATTTGTGTGTGTGTGTGTGTGTGTGTGCAATCGATCCTGTACCACCAGAGTCATTCGACCAAGCGTGGCGAGAAATCGCCAACTTTGCTTATACTCACACACTCACTCGGTGGGAGTTATTTTCTCACAAGACATCTGAATCAGTAGTTAGGAAATCCAGTGTGGAAATACCACAACATCGATCAAGTTAAGCGCTCTGGTCAAACTCATCGATTCTATTGGCAATTTATTGACCAAAAAAGGTTTCTTATATGCTTCTATCACGTGCCATGAGCGTGTGCGGTATATACAGTGTGTAATGTTGGTATTATTGTAGTTTCTGAGTAGAAAAAGACAAGAATTTATTTTATTATTTATCAAACTTTGCTATTGATAATAACATGAAAAAAATACCAATGAGCAACAATTGTCTATCTCTAAATCAGTCTAGCATGAGAAGATGTTTTGACCATCCACACCACACCTGTACCCTCATTTCTTTGGCTTCCTGAGTTCTACTTGGCCAGTAATTGAACCGCACACAAGTTTAATCGAGTTGATCAAGAGCGCAGTCAACTCGATCAGTTAGAATGGTTAATTTTCAATTTGTTGTTCCAATTGAAGAAGAATCCTGCAGTACCAGTTAAATGGAAACGATTAGAAATTGAAATAAGTGTGCGCAAGCTGCACTGCTGACACTACCGCCAGCATCGGCGTGTGCAATTACTCTCGGCTACTTCGACCAAACGAGAGTCGATTTGGCAGATCGAGTGGCCGCGCACTAATTGTCGCCGCGCGCCACCATCGCTGCCCGTGGCTGAATGTGAATCAAAGAGAGGGAGAGAGAGAGTCTCCAGAGCTCTACGGAACGATTAACTGGTATCATCATCTTGTTGTCTTGTTGCAGCGCATGGCGAAGAGTGAAGCGGTTTGGCGCGCCAGCGCACTGCCACACTGGCCGAATCGATCGGGAGACTCAGCACGCCTAGGAGGCTGTCCTTCGTCAGCAATCATCACATTTGTTCGGCCAATTGAAGGCGACTTCTCACTTCATCTGACGCTCCGCTCAACCGCACCTCTGCGAACAGACCGGCCTGGCTCGGGTGCTTCTCGCGTAGTGGCACAGGCCAAGTGAGCGAACCGAACTGCAGTGGCATAGTGGAACCAGGCCTGGCAGGCACACCAGTGGTTGGGCTCTGTGCGCTTCAATCGATAAAACGACCAATTTGCGAGATCAATGCGACCAAATTAGCGGCGACTTCGTGCTGAGTGGTCACTGCTCTGTCTGACTTGTCAGTGCCAACCACGGGTGGATTTGATTCGATAGCAACTTGACACCAAGTGACTTCCAGTGTGAATTTCACCGAAACTAGCTCTACTGACGTCCAGCTGACAGACACGGTGACATGTGTCTCTTGTACTAACTTGGTTCCAATCACTAGCCCAGTGCGTGCCTCTCACGTGATTTCGCCATGTCGCGATCGTCGCGGTCTAGCCCTACCGATTCCGACTGTAGTATCGACATCGATGAATGTGACTTGTCACCTAGCGCCGAACCTGAGGTCAACAGGGTCCCTTCACCTTCGCCACGCCCCAACCACAAGTTGACCTTCAGCATCAGCCGTCTACTCGACTCTGGCTGGTCATCCACTCAATCCAGGTCGGTTGCGAAAATAGAGCAGTCCGACTCGGAATCCTGTTCGCCAGTGCCAAGAGAAGCACGTGATGTGGAGTACAAGTCGGGCGCCACCAGTGCCAGTTCGAAGCGAGCCTCGTCGCCATTCTTGTACTCGAGTGTTGGGTTCGATTCTGGAGGAACACTGGTGACGACCAGTGATTGCTCGCCCACCACAACCACCGACTCTGTGATACGAGTGCCCACCGCAGCACACCGACCACCGGCACACGCCGCTGCCATGGCCTACAGCGTCACTTATCCCTGGCTCGGCCACGGTTCCGCTCCCTTTATCAAGGATGGTTTGCCCAGTAAGTAGCACTGCAGCTAGCGTTTCGGCTTGTTTCGTTCACAAAATTGCTCGATTATGCTAATTGCCGTTGATAATATTAATTTGTCTCGTGTAAAGAGTTTGGTAGCCGATGGCGATCGATAAGGAGAGGAGCTGGACAGTGGAGAGGCCAGTGCCACTCAAGTGATAGGCGACAAAAAAATCGAGTCACCGACACCGACCGATCAAGTGGCGCGTCGAGTGCCGGCTGTCAGTCTGCCATCGTGCCAGATAGACAGAATAGCCCGCGTACGTACTATCTCTCTGGCATATCGAAGCAGCGAAAGAACTGGCGCGCGCGTAAGCATCCCTCGATGCGATAATCTGGGCGTCAGTTGCGACGATGGCGACCGCACGGCACCGGTGGTCACCGCAAACCTGCCGGACGTGCTAGATCCGGTGGTGAATGACTCGAATGAGCAAAGCTACTCTGTCCCAGTGCGTTGTACTCTTCTTGGCTTCGTGGTTGTGGTCGTCGAAGTCATTCAAATTGATTAATTTGTTTCAAGGTTTGCATAATTTGGCGTTTGCAATTTGTAAATGAAGATAGCGCACCGAGAGCCGCAGGATGGTCTGCGCCAGCTCACTTTGCTATCTTAAAAGCGGACTTAATTCTAATTGAATGACTTGTTTGCTCGTCCACAACGCTGGCTTGCCTCGCACTGGCACTATCTCGGCGCTGGATCGTGCTGCATATTTAAATGAAACAAGGCCTATCATTGGCTGTGCGCTTGATTGTCGATTGCAAAGGCTAATTTGAATAAATAATTTATACGTTGGAGGCACTGGGGTCGATAGGCGGTAATCAGCGACGGGCGCGAACAGTCGATCACAACGAGCCACAATGCTTGGCCAACTCGTCGCCACAGTCTCACTAACTTAGTAACTTCCCTCCTCTCCGCAGTGACCTTTCCGTTTGGGCCCGGATACGGAGGCTTGCCTGCTCGACGCATTGGCCATCCGTACCAGAATAGGACACCGCCCAAACGCAAGAAACCTCGCACCTCATTCACGCGTATGCAAATCTGCGAGCTTGAGAAGCGATTCCATAAGCAAAAATACCTCGCCTCGGCAGAGCGAGCCACTCTGGCCAAGACGTTGAAGATGACCGACGCCCAGGTCAAAACCTGGTAAGTGACTTGTTTCCACTAAACCGCGCTCCATGATGAGGTGTAAGGTGTAGAGCGCTGGTTGGTTGGTGCTATCTTGCTAAGTGACGATGACTAACCAGACCCGTTATTGTTCTTTCTGTTCTTGTTGCAGGTTTCAAAACCGCCGCACAAAGTGGAGGTGAGTTGTAAGCGATGGGCAATGAAGCTTGTATGCTAGCACGCGTGCTAAGTGGTGGCAATAGTCGGCGCGCAGTGATGATGATCGCTGCTAATGGTAACATGTTAGCATGCATGCAAATGAGCTTAATTGGCCATCATTGCACTTGTCGCGACCAATTGCGCTAGCACGCCATTAGAGCTAAACGTTTTGGCCAATCGTTTCACCGCCCAACACAATACACGTCATACGCTACCGCGATGGTGGCGAGGGCCACCCCACTTTGACCACGTTGATCCATTGCGATCAAGTGTGATCGGTGGTGCCCGAGGGCGATTCTCATTGAGCCGCCACCAGCCAGCATCTTAGTGAGGATGGCACCAACCCTGTCTGGCTCACTGGTCATTGGCCATTATGATAACGATGGCATCGATGTCACTGGCAGACTGGTGATCGTAGTCGCCCCCTCTGACCCAAACAGTGCACTAGTGCTTGCGCGACGACCCTGCCGCGCCACCACCAGCATCATCATTACGAGCGTTGCCTATCTAACCACTACCACCACTACTGTGGACAGTGCCGCGCCTGGCCACTTGTCCCTAATGGGCCAGACAGAGATGAGTAGAGGCGCCACTGAGGTTCAAACCGATTAGAGACCTTGCCGCGCGCCACCGGAGCCTTGATTACACTGCTCAGTCGGTCTGTTGCTTCATTCTCACTGGGGTGCGCGCGGCATGGTTTTTTAAACGGCGGGTCAAACTCTTTCGGTCGGTCAGTCTTTGATTACGGTTAGTGAGATGAGTGAATGAGTGAGTTAAACGGTTCGACATTGACTCGGTGGTTGCGCGTGCTGTACTGGGCCGGATTCGGCCTCGGTCTCTCCAAACTAAATGCTAGGTCGCGGTAAAGCTATTCTAAGTCTGTGGTGGTGTCCAGTGATTAGGGCAATTTGTTTACTTGTCCCCACAGTCATCATCTTGTGAACTAACTGACCCTCTTTGCTGCCCCTCACGGACTTGCAGACGCCAAACCGCTGAGGAACGAGAAGCGGAAAGGCAAGCCGCCAATCGACTAATGATGAGTCTCCAAGCTGAAGTGGTTTCCAAATCACTCTATGCCAACCATCCGATATGTGCATCCAGCGACCTATCACTGACTGAATCCCGACTGCGATCCGACTTAAATCCAAGCGAGACTCGACTGCCTGGACCCACTGCCATTACACCTACGTCCCACGCTTCGCACCTGGGCATCACTTCGCAATCCTCGCCATCGAGCAGCACTAGTCTGGCGATGGTGAGCAGTCACCCAGCCCGTGACTCGCTATGTCTCAGCACCTCGTCGTTGCACGCGTTACAGAATTTAACCCCCTGGGGCAACGATAGTCGACTAGCAGCGATGGCCGCGGTGGCTCCCCTTGCCCTTCACTCGGGCGCCGAACGTCATACTTTTGCGATGCCGACCAGCACACTCTGCTAGCGCATTCTGTTGTAGCACATCAAGCGTGCACCCGATCTCAGCACTGGCCCTAGTCATTGTCGCTGGTCAGTGCTTATATACGAAGAGGCCCATCAATTTGATTAATGATTCTACGACATTTAATCACAAACCATTCCATCACCAGACATCCCTTGGTTCGTCGAAGACTGTTGCAGTTAGTCAACTAGTTGAATTGATGCACTCTATCGTATATAAGCTTTCCGAGCCGATCAGACGCGGAGTGTCCGTCAATCACCGCTGAGCTCATTTGCTCACGTTGTCTGCAATGGCAGTTAATGCGGTGCGATGTCCATCTCTACCACCGTTTGCACTGCCTATTACAGAAGCGACACGCGTCGCACAGGCGCCACAATTTCCTATCGAGGTCTATCTGATACCGCATCACGCGAGGCATGTCTTTCTCTGCAATGTTGTGTATTGTCTTTGCTTCACTTCCAATAAAGTGTCCCCGAGAACGTGAATTTGGTGTGTTGTGTCCACGCGCTAGCGCACGTCGCCTGGTTGCGCCAGTGGTCCCCCTGGGCCTCTGTTGAGTCCAATTGTCGAGTGCAAAAGTAATCAAATTGCAGACAAAGTGCGCTAGCACCGACCAATTGGGCACGATTTGCCATCACAGACGGTGCATACTAACTACCAGTGGTGATCAAAGTACGCGAGACACTGTGTAACTAATAGATTATTTAAATAAAAAGATCTCGTTAGTTGGTGGAACCTGGATTGGACCGGTGCGCGTCAGGTGCACTATCAATCGGTGGTGGTGGTCATCTCGTTGGGCACAGCTCGGCAAGCCAGCCAGAACGTGGTCAAGTTAGCCTCTAGAGGGTTCATCATAGCACACTTGCTCGTAGAGTTGAGTTAGCGATTTATATTAACTCTACTCGGGGCGGTCCCCGTGTTTGGTCAGGTTCGAGTGCTATTGCTATGAGTCAATGACGCTGCTAGTTGTCTGTTAGACTGTTAATAACATAATAGTTGGAATTTAATTTAACCACCATTGTCGCTAGCTAGCTACTGGGCAATCAGACCGAGCAAATCTACCTGTCGTCGTGGTACTCGTACTCATCGAGACACAGACACACAGGCGGAATTTTAATTAATCTCTCGACGGCTATTTGTCACTGGATCAGACTCACTGCAGTATATACTCGACACCGCTTGTAGCTGGTCGGTGAGCCCCAACACGGAACCGAACCGTGGCTTACTCACAAACCAAGCACCGTGCAAGGGCACTTAGGCCTAGTAATAGAGAGAGAGAGAGAGAGAGAGAGAGAGAGAGAGAGACGTGCCATCATCCCACTGCCCATTCACTCTCCATCAACGCGAACTACGTGCTCCACCAAGTGGTTATGTTAATCAAATTTAATAATTCAATCAAGCACCACCAGCGATCTACACCATCAATCGAGTTTGTGCACGCGGCTTTTTATGACTTCTTCGGACTGAGCTATTTTCAGCTATTGTAATTCTCTCTCCCACAATTGCTTAACACTTTCCGTCCAGATGGCCTATAATGGGAGCAACGCGATGCCACACTGTTCGAGTAGATATAGCTCACGGGAGGCCATAATGGCAATAGTTATACTAGTAGTGCTCGCCGATCGATCACCAATCGGTACTGGCCTCGTGAATTGTCTATTTACCGTTAAGCATGCTTTAGTCATTTCACTTTGAATTAGCGAACACAACCACTCTCATGACCATTTTCTTCATTTTTCTCTATGCATAAATTAGAATGTTTGTGCTCAATCTACGATTGGGTCTAATGTGATGCGATGTGCTTGATGATAGTGCTCATCATTGCGAGTCTACTTCGTGCATAAACGATTTAACATTTGCAGATTATTTTACATTTCAATGTTCGTTCTCAACCCAGAGGCCATTTAGGAAGGTATGATAGCACACTGCGTCAAACAATGAATTTACATTGTACACCGTGGCATTTTACCTACAATAGAAGTCATCGTTTAAATCAACAAAATAATATAATCAAATATAATATAAAATGCTGCTGTTTCGAGGTGTTGCTCAGCAAATCTCACCGTATCCATGTCTAGTCGAGCTAAAGACGCTCTTTATGCGGGCACAAGGCGCATTTTAGCAAACGATGGGCCGTGAAGCATGCAATTTGAGCGAGAAGCAATCAAGTGATCATTTTGTCGCTTGTTAGTAGGATAGCCGCAACCGGGTGCTTGCTATCACCCGTACCATCTCGAGCGATGATTGACACCACTGTGCAAACATCTCCATTATGTCTAACACACACACTAAGCGTAGCACAATGCCCATTCTCCGACAAGCAGTTCTCACTTGAGAAGAGTTCGCTTACAGCTCCAATCAAATGGATTAAAATTATAATTTTTATATATAAGAGGCCATACTTTAATTGTGTAAGCCAAAATCGTGGTTTTTGAACCCCCTCCCCCTTGGTGAGCTGTTAGTAAGCAGACCAACATACCCCCCTCAAATCTTACCTGAGAAAATGGGTTTAAAATAGTTTAACAACCAATTTTCAATTGCAAAAAAACAAAGTAATACTAAACACTTAAGGTTTAAGGTCTTGAGGTTTGTTTACTGAAGGTGTTCAGTGTTGCCTCAAGTTTTAATACTCGAATTTACATTGAAAAGTGAAGCAAAGAGAGAAGTAAACAGTGTTCGATTTATGCATTGGGAAAGCTACACTGCTTCTAATGGCTTGGTGTGAAAAGTGAAGCAAGTACAACTTGAAGCAATACTGTATATGTTATACTGTATTTGTTAAAGTTTTTCTTTAAGTAATAGATAAACGAAAATGCTTACGTTAAATTTTAATTGACCCCCACCCCCTTGGTAAGCAGATAGTAAGCAAATTTTCAAACTCCCTCTCTCTTAAACTGCTTACGTAATTAAAGTATGGCCCCTAAATAAATCGTGCTGTGAAACGAATAAAAAACGAATAAAATCATTATCTTCTATATATATGTATGGGTTGCTCAATACTGGAAGCGTTTCATTGAGATTTCGCTAGTTATCAGAATCGATTAATCATCATCTCGAATGAAATGGTGTTGGAGAATCTGATGGATGGCGAGAGAACGGTGAGTAGTGTTAAGCCACCGGTGACAGTAGGCACGTGATGCGTCAGTCCGTGCGGAGTGGCACCAGTCCCATTGTGAGAACCAAATGGCATGTCCGATTGATTGTCGATTGATGCCCCGAGATGAGTTTGGTGGCGACGATTAGGGAAATAGGGATAAGACAGCGAATCGACCATGATCATTATCGGTGCCTCGGTCTCATCACGATCAGACAATCACAGTCGCATTCAAATGTAGCCCACGCGGGCAAAGTGAGCACCGCTCAAGACAACGAGCGATGCAATGTCCTGATCAAACACGCTTGACCATTAGAGTCAATTAGTAAAACAATTTATTTAGGGATTCAGCCAGTCATCGGAGATAACATTCAAAATCATTCGACTCGGCTCATCGTTGACGGCACAAATGGCTCAGTCATTAGCCGCCGTAATACTTCACATCAGCTCGCACCGAGTCCACTCGATATCGCTCGCTCGGTTGGTAGTTGGCTCACTGCGCAATGCTCACACACACACACACTAGAATTCGAGTTGATGTCAATCGCGCCTAACAACAAGACTCGACATTTATTGGCTTGTTACAGTGACGTACCGTTGTGTGTGTGTGTGTTGTGTATGTGTGTCAGTGAGTGTTTTTGAGAGTGTAGAAAATCAGCTAGCATCAGCAATAAAAAAACATTAAAAATTTAAAATATCTTACATTCATTTTGCTAGACCCTCATCTTCTTGGAGAAACGTGTGTTGGTTGTTGTTGTTGTTGCTCAAGTAATAATAAGCACATAATAAATAATTTAAAAAATACAACTAAAAAATTAGAGTAATGAGTAAAGTCAAAACAAAATACCACAGATTACATGACCACAGGAAAATGGCAAAATTACTAGGTTGACATAGTATTCCAGCAATACTTTCGATGGTGGGGAAGAGAGGGGGTGGCTCGATTCGCTTCTCGAGTCGAAACAATCCTAGACAAAGATTTTGGCCAAACCATCAGCACCGGCGCTTGCAAAGTAAGGCTTCGATGGGTGGAACGTCACGTCAAATATGGCCTCATCGAACTTCTTGCGGTGCGAGGTGATCTCCTGCACGCACTTCTTAATGTCAAAGTTCCATAGTCGGACACTGCAGTCGTGACCTGAGTAAAAACATGTGGGAAGTTAGTCAAGGTGAACCCGATAATCACTGACAAACAACACTCACTTCCACTGAGGAGATACAGTCCGTTGGGATCACAATCAACAGATGTGACTGCATCGAGGTGAGCAACCATTGAGTGAATGCATTTGCCTGTGTAAGCCATTTATAGAAAAAGAAGAAAGGTATTACATTACAACTCCATTAAACACCAATCATGACGAGCAAATTATCAACTAACCAGTGTTGATGTCCCACAGTCGGATATGCCTATCTTGGTGCGCGCTGATCACAATAGGCATCGTTGGATGAGAAGTGAGTGAGTAAATGCTGCCACTGTTGGGCACTTTGTCGAACGATAACAACGGTGTGTTGGTATGAGCCTCGATATCAAACAGTGACATAGAACCATCGGTATAGGAAGACACCAAAAATGAGGAAGAGCTGGCGGATGAGTTCAAATTGGGCGTGTAAAGCGTCACTAAGTCGGTGGGAGCTATATCCTCTGTGAAATGGTTCAATCCAGATTAGTTGAATCCCGATGAATAGAAAGAAGCCATCTACTCACCTCCACATTCGATATTTTTCAAACATATGGAACGCGCCGTGTCCCACACCTTGATCGACTTGTCTGCCGAGGCGGAGCACAAGATTTGAGCGGCCGAGACGGGCGAGTGGAGAAAAGCTAGTGCCCACACCGCATCCTTGTGAGCCATCATGTTGCTCATCTGCAGTTTCGAGTCGTACGGATCGTAGGGATCCAAGCTCATCACGTTAGGCGGTATCGACCACGTGATGATCTCGCCATTTTGCGAACCAGAGTAGAACATGTTGCCATTCAGACACAATGATAATACAGCTGAGGTATGACCTCGGTAGGTGTAGACCGGTTCCAAGTCTAAAGTTGCATTTCCAGTGTTTATTTGTTGCTTATCTGAAAGTACAATATTTTTATTTTTAAAGTTCAAAATATTTATATTTATGTTACTGGTAAAGAGTCCCTTTGCTTAGTTCAAGTGACACTTTGTCTAGACCAGATTACATTTTTAAATTTTACCGTTAAAGTAGTACCTGACCTAGGTCAAGTGTCACTTTGACTAAACCAAGTAAACTTTGCCAAAACTCAAACCTGCAAAGTACTTTTTATACAAATATATTTTGATTTATAAGCTGAAAGATTGATCGGAATTCAGTTATTGAGTTTAAAAAAATAAATATAGTCCCTTTTTGGAAAAAGTATCCCTGAAACTAAGTAAATATGTAATTCTTAAAAATGATTTCAAACACAAGTAAAACTATACTAAATAGTTGATTAAGAATTTTGTTGATTTTGAACAAATAACTTGAAAAATACAACTATGTAAATAGATAAAACCAAATTAAAACCTAAATTTTAGGATAAAATTACTTTGCCGGTAACATATATTAATAATAATAAATCACATTAGCCTTACTTTTATTAGATTGCTGCGTCTTGTTAAGATTCCAGAGTTTCAACGTTTCATCCTCTGAAGCAGTAATTAAGAGAGGTTCAGTGGCATGAAAACGAAGAGATCTGATACAGTCGAAATGTGACCTATAAACAATAAATATAATCATCACAATTAGTAAATGTTTTTTTGCATTATAAAGTTATAGTTGAAACCAACTTTAAAATATATTTCTGACTCCAAGTCTTTTTCGATTCAGAATTGACTGAGGTGTTGTTGCACTCGATCACGTTGTTGGTCTCCGTTAGTGATGCAAGCTCGCCAATGTCGACATCTTTGGACACTGTTTTTATTTTATTATAAAAAAAAGATTAGAATAAATAAGAATTACAGTAAATAATAGCGCTATATATAATAATCATTCAATAAGTTTTATATTTTAAAAAAACCTATTTTAAAATAAAATTAATAATAGAGGAGGCAAATAGAAACTTTTTAGTGTGTAAACGGGCTGCATTTTCCC
>DVQH01001475.1:0-12664 GCA_018231625.1 Papilio phestus | reverse complement strand
GCTTCAAGCTTTTATTTTGAGGCCACTTTCCTATGGAAACCCGGTATGGTTCTTTCATATAATAATTTGCATAATTTAAAAGTATTTTTAAGTTCCTCTTTATAAAATCGACAGTAATGCATTAAAAATATAAATTAACATAAAATAAAATTAAGAAACAATTAAGAAAATCTAGATTAAACTTAACCATAAATCGACAGTATAGTTGTCGATCAGAGATAGCATAACAGAGTGAATCATTGCTAACTGTACTTGATCTCACCACCGGTACTTCAACTTTCTTTTCCTCTCGCACATATCAATGCAGTAGACGTTCCCTTGACTCATTTGGTAAGTTTTTCTACGACTATATTTTATATCAAATCATAAATTCATTAGTTTAATTATTGTCTAATTGAGGCACTAAGATTTAATAGTCTAACTTCAACACAACTTGCGTTTCATTAATGTAGAGTGCTATAGTAACCCAATGAATTCGAAAAAGTTTTATGAGTTTTGTCTTTTCTATCGATAGCAGCACACTCAGTCAACAGAGAGAGAGAGAGAGAGAGAGAGAGAGAGAGAGAGAGAGTACAGGTGAGAGTGATCCAGCATAAAATAGTGTGCAAGCCAGTGGCATTTCGTTCATGACTGACGTGATATCTCGCACGTGCACCAACTTTCCACCCGACATTCAGGGACACATACACAAGTCGCTTCTTTTTTGAGATTCAACGTAATTTATTAAAATAATAATGTTGTTAATTGTTTATTTCACACATACACACACAAATATATATTTCCACAATGACCGTTGTGTGATTTAACTAATGCACGTGATTAGACGTCAACATCTTGGCGCGTGTTCACTTGTCACGGTCACGATGTAATTCTTTGAGCAAAATCAAACACGTCACATAATCTTTTAACGTGCAATGTGCTATTTTTATATGGAAGTCTGTGTGCTAGTGTGCACGTGAGTGTAACGTTATGAGTGTGCAAAGTTTTCGTTTAGTATTATTATTATTGAATATTGATTTATTGACAACTTTGCTATCATTGTACTGTATTAATTCTCATAAGTAATAATCTCTCTCCTGTTATATTAATGACAAATACTAGTTTTAGTTAGTTTTAGGTAGTTTTCTATGCCTTATCCTATACTTAGACAATTTCATATTCAGCCACTTTGCCATTTTGCACTGTAACACTTAAGCTACTTTGATTCGATTCAAATGTTGTGCATAATTCTTCGGATTCTCATTCAATTTGATTCGAACTTTAGAACTTTTCCAATTCTCACTCCATTTAATTTGATTTTTTTGCATATGCCTTCGAATTATAACTTGAATTTGATTTCGACGGCAAAGCTGTTTTAGCGCCGGCCCTCTTGTAAATATTTATTTATTATTTAAAATATAAAGGTGAATATAAATTAAATAAGTTTTTATTTTATATTGTGCTGTTTTTGTAATAAAATATCTCAAAAATATTGCTTCACAATATGAAAGCTGCAAATGAAACATTATTTTCTGGAAACAATTCTTTTTATAGCACAGCAACACATCAATTTGACGTAGAGTTTTAATTATTATTTAAACCATTGTTTGTGAGTAGGTGTAGTTGTATAAATTATATGAGTAAGCAAAGATTTCAATTTATATTTACTTGGGGTGTTGTGTATTTGTGCTTTCGAAATTTGAAAACTCATAAAAATGGATGTAGTCTTCTTCTCAGGGGGAACCCCAGAGGCAATCCCTCTTAGCAACAAAACCTCTGACGTGTTGGATTAATTCTCATTTTATGTTTTGGCATTTCTCTCTCTCGCTCTCTCTCTCTCTCTCTCTCTCTCTCTCTCTCTCTTACTAATTCACTCACTTACTCACTATGCGTGGGTATGTATGATTGTGCACAATCAGATTGATTTACTGTAGTATCTTTTTATTAGTTCCTTGTCATATTAACCGATACATGAAGTCAATTGCACACATACATACAAACCGAGAGTTGAATTACTGCTATAATGATGATGATGGTGACCTGACAGCACCCGTACACATTTGCCACCATAGCCAATCGGGTGATACTGGCTGGTTTAGATTGTTGGCACCAGATTTTCGCTCATTTTCACTTTGCGCCACCGCCAGACCGTTATAAGTGGACAGACGTACATTTTGCTCTCTCTCTCTCTCGCAGTGACTCAGCGACACTTGCCAAGTGACCCTTTGCCACTCTTGGCCACTTATCGTCACAATCGATCTACCACTCACCTCGTTTTTATCACCACTCATCGGACTCACCAGACAATCGACACCAAAACGTGTTCAGTTTAGCACTGTCAACTTGCACACACTTAGTCTTACAGGACAAACTTGACTCCTCACCACTCGCATCACATCTCTTCCGCAATCCTGTTGCTATGCCACTTCAAACTTTTGTTGTTTTTTGTTTGTTAAAAACTTTCAAGTTACGAAAAACGAACTAGTAAGTTACACAGTATTATTGATAATGTGAGCAGCAACGCAAACAGATATATTCGTGTTCCGGCATCAATTTGACCGATTCCATGTGCCAACCCCCTACTCATTCACTCACTCACTCACTCTCTCTCTCACTCTTTCTCTTTCTCTCATCGTGGTCAATGCGCTTTCACCAAGTGGTTTGTGTCACCCCAACTTGACATAATCATTCGGTGACATCATCTTCCGCATTGCTAGCTCTCCAAGACTTTACAATAGTACACAATGCAAGCTTGCCCACACTGTAAACTTGACAAAGACCTACGTCAGGGTGTTGTGTTGTTGGCATCAATGCATTAAGTACATCGATACAATTTGTGCACTAATTATCACTTTTGACACATTTATATCTCCACTCTCTTTCTCTTTTCTCTAATTATCATCTTGATTCCAATCTTCTTTTCATCACTACTTAACATTCCATTATTGTTCCCTTTTTCATTTGTGCTGACAGAAGAACCTTTGTAAGTACTTTAATAATACAAAACAACAACATACAATTAGAGTACGTACTTCTTTTTTTTAGTTAACGTAGAATATATTGAAAAATTATTTTATAAAAAAAACAATTTGTTATTTATTATATTCTTTGATATAGTTAAAAAATTTGTTAACTAACTTGGCCATTTATTAGAATTTTTACTTACAGTATTGCTTTAATTTTACTTGCTTTACTTTTCACCAAGCCATTCTAAGCAGTATAGCTTTCACAATGCATAAATCGAAAATTGTTTACTTTTTTCTTTGCTTCATTTTTTTCTATGAAGAATAAAACTTGAGGCAACACAGTATTTTGAAATCGTTAACTCATTTAAATTTATTATAAAAAACATTTATTGAGTTAGTTTGAAATAACACTTGTGATTACGAATGTTCTAGACAATGGAGTTGCAGCGAAAAACTCGAATGTTTGATGAGGACGGTTTTATTTGTCGTGCGGCTTGTCTGTGCGTTCGCAATGCATCGGAACGTGAAGTACTGCTGGTGACTAGTTGCAACACTACAGATCGATGGATCATTCCTGGTGGCGGACTTGAGCCTAACGAAGTACCGTGGCAAGCCGCATTGCGCGAGGCCAAAGAAGAGGCTGGCGTGCGTGGTGTGATTCGACGCGAATTAGGCGACTTTCTGGTTACCACCACTACTACTAAACATAAGAATCACTTGCAAGGTAGACATTTGGCTTTAGTCTAATGCCTATTTTAATTTTTGATAAAATTAACCTAACCTTCGGAAACTTTTTCATACCCTGATTTGTGTTACCCTGTTATAAAATACTGTCTAGTTATAACTTGACCATGAGCACGATTTTGGTTATAACCTTACAATTTAAAAAATAACAGCTTTTGAGGTGATAATTAATAAAAAGTCAGCTTATAACTCTACAATTTTAGAAAATTCAGCTTAAAAGCGTTGATTTTCAAAATGTTTGCTTATAACCGGACAGTGTTTTTAACAGTGTACTGGTCTTGAAAGAGGCCGCAACACAAACCAGTGAAAGAAAGAAAGTTTCTGAACAAAAATGCTTGTTAAGTTTAGAGCCATTTCGTTTAAACTTATTGCCTTAAAGTTCAATTCAAAGAAAAACTAAGCCTATTTTTTCCTACTCATATTTCGCGCCATGTTATATATTTCTCTCTGATTGGTTGATTTGTCCTGAGCATGCGCATTAGTAACTTGTTAAGATGAAAATTGAGAATAAATTTTTTCTTGTTCAAATTCTAAGCAAATTCAATTGATTTTTTGTTTGTTTCGTATATTATTTTGACAAATACAAATACAATCACACTAATGTAACTCGTTCTTGAGTAGACCTTTGCCCAAGTGTTCCCATGGTGAAGAAGCATCGAACCTCGGTGTTTGTGGTGGAAGTGTGCGAGGAGATGTCGGAGTGGGATGAAAGTCACGCTCGAAGACGGCTTTGGTTTACGATTGATGAGGCCAAACGAGTACTGGCAGCCAACAAACCCCAGCATATTGCCTATCTCAACCTGATGCAACAAACTGATAATCAGATTTCACCATCGATGTCACCATCGAATCCTCTTGCCTATCAACATGGACAATCTTTTTTTCAGCAACCTACCTAGCCTTACAGACCATGGATAATACTTTTAGCTTAAAATTTTAAACTTGGCATAATCTAACTTGAATTTGACTATATATTTTTTTATTTTATTTTATTAACTTATTTCATATCAAATTTTACTAATAACCAATACTCATTTTATCGGATATTATTTTTTATTTTATTCCTTTCTCAATATACCTTTATTTTATTTTTCTTTACTTTTCTTTTCTCAATTGATTTACATTTAACTTTCATCTATTAATTTTTGTAATACAATTTTATTTATATTTTTTGAAAATTAATTCTTTGTAATAATCAATTATAAATTACAAAAATATTGATCCAATCTCAAAGCATTGTTCAATCTAAACTATTTTCTGTTTTTAAATATATATTTTTATTTTATATTTATTGTCTAGTCCCACTTTGTTGGTGATCAAATCAATCAATCATTCAAACAAGCAATCAATTAAATTTATTTTTCATATTTTTTCAAAACAAAATAAAATTACAAAATTTTTCAAACCAAACTATTTTTATTGTCATTCTTATTATTACAGAAATAAATATTTTGTTTATAACTTGTTTTGTTTTGTTTGTTATTTGGGAAAAACACATAAAATATAAAATAAAGCAAAAACAATGAAATTATATTAATAATCAATAATAATTTTTCCAAAAAATTGAATCAATATCAGCATCACCATTATTTTATCATCAGCATTTTTGTTAATAAGCAAAAAAATTAAAAACAAAATTTTCACATATTTAAAATTAGAAAAATATGTTGGAATATTTTAAAAATTTTAAATAATTTAAAGTGAGTTATAGAAATTTTTAAAAAAATTATTGAAAAATAAAAAATAAATTAAATTGTGAAAAATAAAATTTTGACATCAAAAAACATTAGCAAAGAAATATAAGATAGTAAATTTGATAAATAAATGGCTTGAGAATGAGATTGAGAAAATAAAGTTTCATCATTGCTTATTGCATATTTTACTTATAGATTAATATTAATAATAATAAAAGTTTCAAACGTACACACACGCACACAAGTATACGAATACAAAGGGCAAAATGGACAAAAATTATAAATAAAAAATAGTTTCAAATAATAACTAACAAAAAAATATGAAAACAAAATAAAAAACAATTTTAAAAATGAAGTAAAAACAAGTAACAAAAAATTGATAAAATAAAAAAAATTAGGTTTAAAAAACATTTTTAAAAAATAAAAAATTCTAATAAAATTTTTAATTTAACAAAAAAATAACTATTCATAAATTAAGAAAAAAGGTTAAAAACATAAAAATTTAAAATACAACAAATTGAGAAAAAATTTATTGACGAGATTCGCTAAAAATATGGCTGGCAAGATATGAGGGTAAAGGGGAGTTCCATTAGGAAGTGTAGCTTTAAACGATTATTGAATTTCACTGGACATTGGATGGTTTTTCATTTGCTTATGTTGAGAAACTTGGTTGTGAAAACGTTCATGCTGCGTTTAGGTAACAAACTCAGTTCAAAACAAACTTCGATAGCCTTTGCTATTTAACTAAAGTTAATTTTACACGCCAGTAGTTCCCATCAGCATGGAGAGAATCGGGTAGAATGCGGTGATAATAGCAAACAAAATAATCACCAGTGGGCATACTGCCACGAAGAACGACTACAAACAATAAATGTTATTTAAGTTATAAGTTTGTTTAGATGTATTTTATATTTAACATGTATTTGAATTGTTTTGTAACTTACCAGATCGTTTTGATATGAAAGCGATGCGTATTGGTCCTGAGTTTCACTTAACTCTTCACTTAGTAGCAAGTTTGCCTCTTGGGACTTTTTGTACTTGTCGGCCAAGTGATTCAGTCGTAAAACCAATTTCTGTAAATTTACATTAAATTGTAAATATTAGTTTCAAGTTTCATATGTTTAAAATTTAGTTTTCATTAGGGTAGATGAGGCTCAGCCAACTACTAAAAATTCTCAACTAAACTACTGAGAGTTATTTGTACGTTGTAAATATTTTATACAAACAATACAAATATGTTAAAATTGTTTTAGCCAAGTTAAACTAAAACGCAACATGGCAAGTCACAAATAACTTAGCCACCCTAGTAAAAACTAATCTTTGCTTTTGTATTATAGACTAGATACTGAATTCTAATAGCTTTTAGATATTTATTATTATTATGAAAGGTAAAATGTAAAACACTATGGCATGCGTTTGTTTTAATCAGAAAACATACCTCCGTCATATCCAAAGAGGATGAAGAAACCAAATTATCGCGATCAATGTTGATTCCATTGTCAAAGCGATCCATAGCAGTTAGAATGGCTTTGAAAGCAGCATTTGTCTTGAGACTGTAATCTCGTTCACCAACTGTTTGAATAGCTTGTTCAATTTTATTTTCGGATCCGACATCACACTCATCAAGACGTTTGGTCAGCGCTTCAATCTCTTTGTCTTTCTTCTCGAGCATTTCTTCGTAGATTTGAATAGAAAGGTTAAGTCCTCGATTGGTGATTTCAAGTTCACTTTCTCTCTCAATCAACGCCATCATTTGCTCGCGTTCCGCTCGTCGTCTGGCAAGAAGTTTCTCTTGAATTTCTTCAATCTTGACTCTAAATGTCACTAGTTGGTAGCCCATGCTTTTGATCATTGTGTTAAACATGTTGAATTGATTGTTTAACTCATTAAATGCTCTTTCAAATTCGACAACTCGGACAAACATTGCTTTCATTTGACTTTCAGGTGATGAATCTAATATTAAAATTAAAACAATCAAAAATATTTAATTTTAATAAATAAATAAATATTCTTACCGAGCTGGTGTAAATGTCCATTTTCCGAATGGGTTACACCGTTTGTAAGAGATTTTGCTTCTTTAACACAAATTAAATCACTACTGTTGATCTGACTTTCAAGATTACTGGTTTCTGGACAATTGTTGTTGGCCTCTTTCAACTCATTTATCTGTGTCTGTAAATCCGATTCACTCTTTTGAAGATTGCTGACCAATTCTTGCAACACGTTACGTTCTTGTTCGACTGTCGCAAATTGTTTGCAGAATTCTTCTTCAACTTGTTTAATCTTCACTTGCAGTTCGTCTCGTTCTTGCTTGATCTCATCACAGTAGCTGCTTAAAGTTTTCATTTCCTTCACGTTTTTCTTGAGCGTGGAATTCAATTTCTCACATGCTTCTTCCTTGAGACTTAGTTCTATTTCGATAGCTTGCAAATTAGTCACTGCGGTCAATTTGTCGTCTAATGCTTTTTGCAAAGTTGCCTTTGAATAGTTTTCAAACTTTTCCTTATCGGAGATTAAGTTTAGTATCTCTTCTTTGATCAGAGCCAATTTTCCTTCCTCATTGCCTTCGGTGCTGTTCACCACAAGAAGCGTTTCGATTTGAGACTGAAGAGATTGGATTCGACTCAACAGTCGGTCTTCCTCCATCATGGCAGCCCAGTTGTTTTTTGCCATGTCTATGGTGGTTCTCAGCATTTGTTTCATTTGGGCCAGTTGAGACTCGAGCAGCGCTTGCTTGTTCAATGCATCATTGACGTAAAACGACAACTCAATCATCTGACCTGGTGTAATAATGGTGTTTGAGTTGATCATATTAGTGCCAAGAATCGAGCTTTTGGAAAGACCTTCGAGATTACTCTCAATCGGTTTTCGCGATGCTTCCACGCCATCGGGAAAGTATAGCCGAATGCAAGCTATCACGCAGCTGTGGACATTCTTTTTCTCCGTCACTTCTACGCCAAATTGAACTGTGTCACGAGAAAACAGTTCGTACGGTTGCGACTTCTCGTTTGCAGTACTCAAGCGTACAGAATTGATGAAAGTACCATTGGAGCTTTGAGTGTCTTTTAGATAAAACTGGGTTGGAGAATAATTAATTATTGAAAATTAAAAGAAAAATAACGTCAAAGTAACTAATCAAAAACATGTTTTTTAAAAAAACTATAAACCTATATGCAAGTTTATAAAATAATATACAAAAAATAATTTGTTTTTATTAAATTAAATGTATATTAAAACCTAATTGTTTTAATTACTTTTAGCAATTTGATTAAACTTATTTCAATAAACGATCTTGTAATATTTTTAATAGTAACAAAATTATTGCTAACAAACAGTTTGACTTACCCGTCCATCTTGAAACCAGATTAAAGCGTGATTGCGTGACAAAACCTTGCAGTCAAAGATAGCATTATCCCCGCTTGGTCTTGTTTTAGCAATGGCACGTCCCACCTTAATCGGCTTATAAAGCGAGACACGTCGCTCCATAAAGGGACATGAGTTCTCCTTGCTTGTCAACGTAATGAAGGGCGCATCAGTTTCAAAGCTGTGTGGAATGATGTTCACATCATAGGGTCGCAAGGGATACTGGTCGCTCTCCTCAAAGCTGGCATATGAAGTAGATGGCATTGAGGCGAGCATCATTTCACGAGCATTGGACAACGCGTGATTCATTCGGCTGAAGAAAACGTTACCGTTGCACATTGGACCAATGGGACGACTCTGCACTTGTGATGAACGGACCAATTGAAATGGTCCATTCATGTCGTCTTGATCATCCATCTCGTAGTTTGGTGGAGGATTTTCGTAGTCTTGACCAGTCTCCGTTTCATTGACATTTCCCATAAACGCATACATTGGCTCGTATGACTGGTTTTCTTCTCCTCCAAGCGCTTGCAAATTATCCTTGCTGGTAGTTCGTTTCAACGTACCAGAATGATCATCACATGTTCCGGACAACGAGAGTGACTTTGGCGAGGTATAAGGTGGCGCTTCAATCACAGAGCACACTGACTCGTCGGATTCGTCGGAACTCTCGTTATCGCTATTGCCATTACTTGGAATGTCATTCGATTCATTCATTGCTTGCGATGTCATGGGTGAATTGGCAAAACTTTGGTCTCCATCACTACCAATTGTTTCTCCCAAAATGTTTTTTGGTTCATTGTTGGTTTGAATAATCAATGGATTATCAGAACTCTGGTCAACCTCAATATCATTTGCATTGCCCAAAATGTTTTTAGGTTTATCCATGTCATGCGATGTTATGGGCAAATCATCAGAATTTTGGTTTGCCACGTTACCATTTGCGTTACCAATAATATCCTTAGGTTCATCCACAGTTTGTGCCAGAGGTACATTATCAGATTTCCCTTCGGTTACATTACCCTCGGCGTCACTTGAAATACTTTCGGGTTCATTCACAGTTAGTGATGTAATAGGTGACCCGTCCTTTGCTTGCATCGAATGTTGGCTGTTGTCAAGTGGTGATGCGTTGTCTGTGTTTTCATTAGATTGGCAGACCACCGAAGTGGATGAAGATGAAGTCTGCAGTGACTGTTCATCTCCCCGAGGCGCTTCCGCGCCACTCGATGAGCTACCTTCATTATCCATGGAAAGCAATACCAACGTCGTACTTGCGCCAGACAAGTTCACAAGAAGCAAAGACTTCTCTGTTTCTAATGATGAAATCAAAGCAAATCAGGGTTATGGATGGTTTGGCTATTCATCAACATGATAAATTAATGTTGACAGGTTATTTTAATATATAATCCTTGAACAAACTTACCCAGATGAGTTATTTGATAAGCTGCAAATACGAGATGCTTGGTAAAAAGTGATTATGATTGCTGATATGTGTTCAAAGTAATTTGTTGACACAATTTAGAAGTTAGGTCTGTTGAAATGAATAAAACAGATATATTTTTTAATTTTTTAAATTTATTTATAAACAGTATAATTGTTTTACAAAATAGATGATTAAGTTTTTTCATAAAATAAATATAATAAATATTTCAGTAAAGTTTTAAAAATTTCAATTTAATAAAAAATTTATTCTAGCAATATTTATTTGAAAAATTAAATTAACTTTTTTGGTAAAATGAATAAATATTAATTTAATTCTGCATTTTTCTAATAATATTATTAAAATAAAAATCTACTGTAGTAATAAAACAAAGTTTGCGTGTGTGTGTTAAACACAGAAGTCAATCATCAAATAGATGAATCAAAGTGTGAGTAGAGTAGGAGAAACTTTTGTCCCGGTCTGCTTTGGGTAGTGTGTGTCAGGCATAAAAACCGGTGATAAGTGCTGGTTGCTGTAACATAACATGTGCCGATGGGATCAATTTGGGTGAGTGACTGAGAGAGAGAGAGAGAGAAAGCTGTCGCGTGTGCTTCTGGTCACCATCAGCACTCTCACTTTACCGATAACACACACAAAGACCGACACACTCCAACCAGTGAACTCATACTGATAATAAAAATAATATAACACTAAAACAATAAACAAAGGGAATGAGAGAACGACAAATATAGTGAAATTGATATTGGAAAAGTCAATCTACGGAGAAAAATGGTTTTTAGAAAATAAAACTCAATTGAACACGCCACCAAATGATAAATTTGCAAAAAAAATTCTAATAAAGCTATTAAAATAAAACAAAAACAGAGGAGAAAAAGAAAATATATAGATAGAAAACTAAGGTTTCAGAAATCCAACTTGGGTAAACAAACACATTAACATGAATATTGCCAAGCCTCAAGAGACCTCAAAAAATCAAATCAAGTCTTAGTTTATTCATCAAGTAATAAAAGAGACACTCAATAAGCAACTTTTAAAAGTCTAGTAAAATAAAAAATCTCACAAATGTCTAGGGAAAAAGGAGTCAACTGGAAAATAGAGAAAAAGAAAGTTAATATATAAAAAACTATAAAATTTTAAAAAGTAAATGAAGGAAAAAATTCCAAACTCATAAAACAAAAGAACAGCTAAAATAAGTGATGAAACCTAGGCGGTATGAAAAATGTATTGAACAAGTACACCGTGAAGTTTTGAAAGATCACATAAGAAAGAAATATCAAAAATGAGAATTTCCAGATCAAATTTTCAAATTCTCGAATAAAAAAAGAAATAAAATAAAATGAGTGGTGAAGCCAATGTGTGAGTACACATTGCTTATTGGATGAGTACACAGAACAAGTGAAAGGGAAAGAAACGTACAAAATGAATGTAGGAATGAAAGTGAAGTCAAAAATAATAATGAAAATAGAGAAGAGAATTGCCAGAGCATATTTGGAATCCCTTTCATAAAAGAACAAGTAAAACAAAAACCTAGGTTTATTGGACAAGCATTCTTTTTGGAACAAAATAGAAAAAATTGCAAAGGTTGAGAGGGAGAAAGAGAGAGAAGCGCTCAAAAGAGAGAAAAAGAGAGAGAGAAAGAATAAGAGAGAAAGAAAGAGAGAAGCACTCACAAAGGAGAAAGAAAAAGGAAGAGAAAGAAAGACAGAATAAGAGAGAATGAGAAAGAGAATAAAAGAGAATGAGATTAAAAGAGAGAGAGAGAATGAGAAAGAAAGAGAGAAAGAGAGAGAAGCACTCAACATGACTCAATATCAAATTGAATCCCAAGTTGCTGCGAAAAAACAGAACATCGATTGAAGAGAATTGAGTTGGGCATATTTGTTAGACCAAATACCAACAGATCGTTCTGGCTTTTGAGTGCTTCTCGAGTGCCTTTGAGAACTAGTGTGAGCTGCAGGAAGCCTCACTTGTGTTTATTACAATGCCTCACAACTGGCACTTACCGGAAATGAAACTTGGAGAGAAAGAGAAATAAGAAAAAGGAACAATGCAAAAAATAAAAAAATAAGCATACTAACGTATTAAACACACAAACAAACACAATACATCGATAAAACTTAATTTTAGTAAGAAAAATAAACTGTTAATTAATTTTCTTTTTATATTATTTACTGTGATAATGGCAAAAGTAAAATAATGGTACTTTCGGGATAGGCTTTAAAAATAAGTAATTTAGATTATTGCTACCCGTTGCAAAGAGTTATAATACAGATTTTACCAAGCTTATAAAAGTGTGTCCTAATGAAGTAGAAGAGAGAGAGAGAGAGAGAGAGAGAAAGATATGAGATGAGTTCATTTCATTTCCAAAATTTAAATACAAACGTTAAGTTCAAAAAATGTTAAAAAATTATAAAATAATAATAAAAGGCGCAGATCCGCAGCTGGCCAACAGGCCAGCGGCAGGTAGAGAGACTTGG